>PVKB01002382.1:55336-288901 GCA_004027205.1 Ctenodactylus gundi | reverse complement strand
TGTAAACCTTAAATTTTGCACTTGTACGTATCAATAAAATGGGGGAAAAACTGCTTTTATCAATTGTCAACTCTAGAAACTGAAGTTTTCAACAACCAGAGGAATGCATAATTAAGGAAAACTCAGTGAACCGGTCTGTAAATTAACAAAAAAAAAATCTCAATTAGATCACAGAAAGCTCTGCAATACTTAGAATAGCTTACTCTGATCTGCTCGGCAGACGCCTCGGTGGTAGCCTGCGTTCCGAGCACAGGCTCTGTTGCTAAAGTTGCAGAGTGAACCCCATCCCCAGAGAGCAACAGGCATGTGAGTTTTGGTCTGTGCCTCCTCTGAGCACGGAGCAGGGAGAAAGCCCTGGAACTTGCTGCTGTCCCCCTCAGGGAACTGCCGAGGCAGCTTCGTGGTCTGTGTCTAGTTCTCAAGACCCACGCGTTAACCATGACAGCCTGGGGCAGTGGACAAGTGAAGGAGAAAACAGTAACAAACCCAAAAGTTCAGAAGCTGAGAATGCAGTGCTTTGGGGGACAAGTTTTTGAAAGACTCCAAAGTGTTCCGGGGGTGTAGAAAGCCATGCACATGGGTGCAGGCTCAGGAGAACTCAAGAGGGACTTCAGCGCAGGGTTTTGTGCGAGCAGAAGGGATATTAAGACGGAACCTAATTACTTAACTGTGTCTCAAAGGCAGGTCTGAGTGTACACAGTCTCGGGATATGAAAAGATACTTTTGGTTCTGGTACTGAGAGCGATTTCTGCCCCACCCATAGCTGAACACTAAACCAAGCAAAGCAGACTTCACTGGCCATGAACAACAACAACAACAAAATGTGGACCTTGCAACGTAAGTCCAAAAAGTACTAAACAGATGCTTTCATTAAGAAGCAGGAGGATGCACCCTGGAAAGGAGTGAGAGAAGCTGTTTTCCAAATTTGCTATGACAGATATATGAAACATCCAATTTTCAGGAAAATATATGAGACAGTACGAAGTTGAGTTTCCACACAGGAACAGGAAGAAATTAGGAGGATCTGCTCCTCAGGGAGGCAGACACCAAACTTACTAAGCTGGAATTTTAAATCGGCCAATGTGGATATCTCAAAAGTTAAAGGAATCCCTCCAAAGAACCAAAAGAAGACATGAAATATTTACCTCACCTAACAAAAATGAATAAAGAGACATGAATCATAAAAACCTCACAACTTAAAAACTTGAGAGTAAAAATTACAACTCAAGTGAACATAGACGGCCAGTGGGTTTTGATGGCAGCTTTAAATAGACAGCGGAAAGAATGAAGCAATCCTAAAGTTGGGTCAATTGCGACTATTTGGCTTGAGAATACAAAGGAGAAAGAAAACAAAATGGACAGAGATCTAAGTGTGTCAACCTGTGCACAGCGGAGCTACCTCGGGAGAAGAGAGAGAAAGGGCACGGTGACTAGTTGAAGACATAAAGGTTAAAATCTTTCTAAACTCGACAGAAAACATTGATCTATACACTCTACAGACTCAATGAATAAACTCAACCAAGGCCCAACCCAAACTGTGAAAAATACAAGAGAATCTTAAGAACGTCAAGAGAACCAACATGTCATGTGCAAGAGATTCTTAAAAGAATAGTGGATTTCTCTTCTGTGTTCCCAGATTGCCAAAGCACTACACTCACCCTACAGAAGCACGACCTGAACACATCCAGTTGATGACTGGAGGGTTTGTGTGGCAATCAATGCAGCCACCAAGTGACAAGCCCGGGGGAACCATGCAGTGGTGGGGACGGCAAACAAAAGGGGACACTCACACCCGAGGCAGGACGGAGCAGCAGCCTGGGGCTTCCTCGTCCCGTTCAGTCAAAAGCCTACATCTAAAATTTTCATTTAATGTGTTCACAGGGTCATAGTTTGTCAATAACCGAGAGGGCGAAACCTGAAGCCGTAGATGTGAGTGGGGACTGCTGCATTTGCACAGAGAGAGAGAGAGAGAGAGAGAGAGAGAGAGAGAGAGAGAGAGAGAGAGAGAGAGAGCAGGCACATGTTTTTAATGTTGAAACATGATCTAATTTTCACTCTTCTTTGAGCTTCCTTTAACTCAGTCTCGCATGTATGTCTGCTTGTGTCATGGTGCCCGTTGTACCCAGCTACAGTGTATGACACACGCACGGCTTAGCTTACACAAATGTGCCCATTCTATTTGAACTCGTTCCCCTGCTTGGCTCTACTTCCCCGTGAGGACAAGCACCACTGAATTCACATCACATCCGTGTTCCCTTTTGACATGTGATTATTTTTCCTCTGGCAAATAATGTCAGTAGCAAATGTGATGGTGTAACCACATGAACAAACGCTGCCTTCCCTGAATTCTACAGGGCAGATGTACTGGTGGTGTCCCACTCTGGTCTCAGCCAGCAGGTCTAGGAAAATGCTGTCCCTCTACATACTGTCTCCATGCTGATCTTTTAATGATAAAAATAAATATCTTCTTTCATAATCTGCCTTTCTCAGATCCCTACCATATCCAAGACTGACTTTAATGTTGTGTGTGACTGACTGGTCACATCATTTGCCATTTAGAATTGCTTTTGTGTATTTTGTTGTATGCAAGTTACTTATGTGAACTCTAGAAGTTAGTTTCTTATCAAATTTACTGAAACAAAATCCTTTCTCTCAACTTGTCAACCACCAGTAATGCTTATTTGGTAAACACAAATCTTCAATTTGAATGAAGTTAAATGCAAAGATCTCTGGAGTATGGAATTTTCGTTGTGACTAGGCCAGGAACATGCGTTTGCCATCTTACCATGATGTCTGGCTATGGAGCTTCCGATTCATTTTTTCAAGTGGCTCTCTTTGGAACATTAAGTGGAAATTTTTGACTTGATTTGATTCTAGAAGTTTCTCAGGGGTGTTCTCTTCTCACGCCAACTTTGATCTCTCCCATTATGGCACCATTTCATTTAATCACTCGATGATTAATCATTTGATTTAATCATTAATCATTTAATTTCTATCCTTCTAAAATTTCTCATTTTATCTTGATGTTTTCATTTCTCCTTGCTGCAGAGCTAAAAAGTTTTTCAGTTTTGTCTTCCAGTTCACTAGTTCTCTATTTGACTGTGACCAGTTGATCAACATTTTTGTGTTTTTAATCTTAAAGACTAGATATTTATTTAAAAATAAATCCTCCCCTTCTTCTTTGTGCAATTCTGTTCTTCATTCTTGATTTCCCTTCTTGTGTTGATCTCTTTGAGCATTTTCTTGAAGCTTATGATCCATTGATTTCCTGGAGACTCTGTTTTTTTAGCTGTTTGAAACTGCAGGACTTCCGTTACATTGTCTGATGCGCAGTGGAAATGTTTCCATTACAGTTTAGCTTATCATATTCCGTAGACACTTTAAGATATTTCAAGCTGAGAAAGTTTTTTTTTATGCTTGCCTGAAATTAGCTTCCATGTTGAGAGCTTCGTTGTCTTTTATTCCCATAAAACACGGTAAACTTCAAAATAACCAATAGGAGTTGGTTAAAAAGTAAGTTTTTCCAAGTCGATATTAAAATCCCTCCACCTCCTCTTGTTATTTCCTGCCCCACTTTCCCAGAAGAGTCGCAGGTAGTTCTTGAACGTGAACTCCACCAGTTGTGTGCCTGAAAAGTAAACAGAAATAGAAACAGACGGAAGGCCCATCTTGCCTCTTCTCTTTAAGTATGAGTTATGCCATAAATGCATTTTCCATTGTTTTTAAATATTTTGCTGATATTGAAATTTTGCTAGAACTTGTACTAGTGTATGTGATAATCAGTATTACACGAATATATGTCTTGTTGTACCAGTTATCCTAAACCCAATATATTTTTTCCTGATAGTATCTCCCATAGAATAGAAGAAAAATAGTAACCCTCCGCATTAATTGACATCTTCTGAGAGATCTCTACTTAGCGTTCTAAACTTTCCTTTATCTACTATCAAGCATTCCCTCATCTAATTTCAAAGCTTCCACTTAAAATGGAGATACTGCTTTATCGACATACTAATCTTATATATGAGAAAAATCAAAGAGCACAGAAGTTAGTGCTGGAGGAGGGACTCGCGGGTTTCCTGTTATCTACTCCAGCACCTCTGATCCCGAGTGGGGTCTCAATTTGCTTGATCGTCCGCATCTTAATCCCTGTTATGTCAGGTCTTCGCTCCAAATTAGAAATCTAAAGAGGACGATAAATCAGGCACCTTTCTGGCCGCTACTAAAAACCAACCACAAAAACACACTGTGGTCGTGTGAACTCAGTGGCTGCTCGTCATGGGCCGGACCCGGCTCGTGAAGTGTCATATAAGATGCCACCTCTTATCCTGGCTTTTCTCTCTTCTCTTCAAACTCCTTCTTAGCTATTTTCTTTTTAAATGGGCTCTTGTGCTGGTGACCCATCTGCCTCAGGACCCCTCCACCATGCCTTCGAGTGGTCCTACTACTGGACGTGACGTGACGAGGACGTCAGCATGGCACTAGCTTTGTTTGCAATGGAACTGCACTGTTTTCTAGGCGGAAGTCATTGCCTTGGGTTTCCAGGAAATCTGTGTAAAATGGTGGCCACCATGTCTTGAACTTGGCAGCATGCATAGACCTGTTCTCTGGAGTCTCACCTGAAAGGCTTCGTGTCGTGAAGCAGGCTGAAACAGGAAAGATTTGCTTGCGGTTGGATTTGCTCACGTAAGATGTTAATGCAGTGAAGGAGTCGTGTTAATTACAAGCCGACGACTTAAGTGGTGTACAAGACGTACACATTGAAACATGAATGAGAATAGAACTTACACAAACATAGTGGCACTGGAGGAGATAAGGAAGTAATAATAGAGACGTAAATTAATGTAACACAGCACAGCAGGGGTCAGAATTAATACTTAGGGTCTGTGCAGACTTGTGGCCGAATTTTCTATTGAAGGCATACATTTTCTTTGCATAACTGTTAGGTCTCCATTAAATAATAGGAAAGGCGTGCCTTTACGTTTGTGCAGCTTTGTGATCTACAGCAGCAGGTAAGAAAAGAATACATATCAATCTGCATTTAGGAGCACAAGTGAGTCAGGTGACTGGCACCGTGACTGTCTACAGCACGGAGGGCGACACTCTGGGCTGTAACACACAATTTTGTGGACTTACATCTCCCTGAAAAGGAATTTCTAGAACACAACATCTTTTCCCGTGGGTCTTGTCGGTTTAGTCTCGTCTTCTCTAAATCACCCCACTGACATAGAAGTCCCATGGGAAAAGATGCCTTTTTAAAAAATCTACCTTGTAATTATTTATTGATGGGTTGCTGGTCACAGAGCAATCCATCAATAAATATTTGATGGCAGATGAATGCAATGTAAAGAAATAAAGAGTTTTAGCAAAACCGGACTACACTGAGGAATGGGAGAGATCTTTGTGCAGCTGTTGCGTTTCAAATGAGGCTGGCCATCGACACCCCTCGCCCTCTCCCAGGAGATTCTCCGTGTCTCCTTGGCTTCCCGACCCTCACACGGGTCTTAGGGGCTTTAAAATGAAGGTTACTGGACCTCGGACATCACACGAATTCCAGGCTTTGGTCTCCAACTTCACTGGTTACTGATCATGCCTTCTGAGGTCCCTTGAGTTGTATCTATATAAATCACCTCTTTTTTTTCTTTCTACAATTAACTTGGTCACACACAAGCAATTCACTCACTACCCACTGCCAATTTAATTCAAAAGCCCTGTTTTTTTCTAGTTTATCCTTTGTTCAAGTATATCTGATGTATTTCTATTATTTACAGTATTAAATTCCAGAAGACTCCTCGGCAACTAAAATCTTCGATAAACTTTCTCACCCTGTCCTTCCTACTACCTCTACGAGCAGTCAAAGATAATGTCTGCAGAAGATCATCAAGCCCTCCATGTGAACAACACACCAAAAATGTTTTCAAAGTTTTAAAATGACTAGGTTGGTGTATAAGTGATTTTTACCATGCAGACAGTTGCATTAATAATGACAGATTAACGAATTTGATCACTATAGGCACTACACTGATCTGTGGTCTATGGTGCATGATTAACCAGTGAATTAAGTCAATGTCTTGGCAAGTCAGCTAACGCTACCCACTAGCTCCATGTGATACGCTTCTCTTTTGTTTCAGAGAAAAGACCAAATCAAATGTATCGTTACTCATTCCAGATTTACAAAAGAAATATTGTTCATCTCTTTTTTCCATTTTATAGATATGCATAAATGCAATACTCATTTCACACTTGATTTCAAGTCCTAAATCCTGCATTTAAAATGATCACTTTGTAATCTCAGCAAGTAACGCAGGCAAAGCAATTTAGCCAAGTCCAGCTGGTAACCCTTGATCAGTGCCCAGGCTATAAATAAATAGATGTTTCAGAGCTGTCGGTTAGCAGAATTGCAGCCCAAGTGAGCATCGCTCTAGCAACTTTATGATAGGTGGGATTTTTCTTTATAATGTTCCTATTGGAATATTGCAAAAATAATGTAGGAATCCTGACCATCTGTCTTTGCCCTTGGATGGAAAGAAAACTTTAAAACACTCAGATCACATAGGTAGCCTTGCTGTGACCTTGGACTGGACTCCTCTTTCTTATAGCAGAAATTAGATATCAGCCAACAGTTCCCACTGATTATACTGTGTCTAACCAACAGGAAAAGGAAAGCTCAGAGATAAAAGTGTCCATCTGATGTGAACAGTTCTAATGCAGGACGTTTTAGAAAAATGGGTTATAGAGTTTTACAAAAAAAAAGAAAAAACCTCCAATCAGTAGAGGGTAACAGAAGATGGAAACATTCTGCAAGCTTAGTTAAACCTCCCTCCACCATCTGAACTGGATTCCAGAGTAGATCTTTCTTAGGTGAACCCATGACTCTGTGCCTCCTGGAGAGAGGAGGCTTGGTTTGACATACAGGAACATGCCACAAGCCAGAAGATGTTATACAGCTATTTAACATCAAAATGGTTCATCTGCAGATTATTAGAATAAAGAAAATATTATTGACAATTTGGGCTAACAAGCCTCCATGGCTATTCCATTTTCATTATCTGCATTATTACAGACACCACCCCAAAAATGGGATTGCAGAATGGAAACACACATGATCATCCAATGTTATTTTGCTGTCTATAGAATTAAAGAAAATGGATTCCAATGGATGATGAAAGTTCCATTTTCCAAACTTCATACGTGTTTACAGGACATGACATGGTCAAAGCCATCGTCATACTAATGAAAGCCACGTGTTTAAGGAGCGTTGAGAAGAAGGCATGGTACCTAACTCGTGGAGCTGGAAAGCAGTGTTCGGTCTTACCAGACACTAGAAACGTCTTTCGTGTTTCTCGCATTTCTGGAATTTCAGTGCTACATTATCTCATCACACTTGATAACTACCCTGGGAGCCACGGCACGAAAACACTGTGGCTTCCTTGTGTGCATTAGGCGACCCAAAGTGGTAGGAACGATTCAGAGCTTCTACCTAGTTGACGGCAGAGCCGGGCCACTAATGATGCCATACGTCGGTGTTAGAGGGGAGGAGCACTTTCATAGGAAGCTGGAACTCTAAGCGCTAAAATTTAAAAAGAAGACATTATGTCTTTACTCAGAGGTACATGAATATTATATAAAAAAGAAGGACTTGTGGGTCAGCAAGCTGTAACAGCTCCTACATAGATACGACTCTATGTTCTCTCTAAAAATTCAAAACACATCATAATGAAATTAAATAATCCCTAGTTACTTTCTCAGTATCAGTGAAGAATAAATATATTTTATCATATCTAATAGAGAACTCTATTTGTATTGCTAAGTTGTTTGGTAATTATATCCATGTAAAGCAAGGCGTTTTAAATGATATTTGGGGCACTATAAAAACGCTTTATATTTAGCAGGAAATAATGACAAAACATTATGTTAAAAAATTTGGGTTTTCCTCCTGTCTAATTTTTCATGATCTAGCCTGAGTCACCTGTTTATAAGTCACTGCTCCACCTGAAAGGCTGTCACACGGATGTCACTCACCCATGCCATGAAGTCTTACTGACTGGGTGACACCGGTGTAGGGGTACCGAAGATGAATGAACGAAACAACAGTCTCCTCACATCAAGGGCTCGCCGCTTCCCACCACAGGAGCGTATCAGAGAGATAGCTATAATCCAATCTGTGTTCTAGCAGACACCGGTATTTCTACACAGAAGAGAAAAAAGTGAGTAAGTGCAAGCGTTCCTGGGGGAAAGAACTCCAGACTCTGGTCTCAGTCGGTTGAGAAGAGCTTGGCCAGGCAGAGGAAAGAGCCCCGAGCAGAGGGAACACATAAAGACACACAGAACTGAAAGAAAAATAACAAAGTGCCTATATGGTACTAGTGCACGAAATGGAAGAGAAAGGCAGGAAATTCAGAGAAATAAGGAAGGATGGCATCTTTGGAAAAGAAAGCACGCTCACCTCCGGTGCTTGGACGTCGTCTTACAGGGGTAAGAAGCGTTAAGTGATTCCTTATTATAATTTTCAATTAGGACGGTTGATATAGGGAGGACTAAAGTTCAGAAGGGCTGTGTTGATCCATGAGGTGAAAGGGAAGCAACAGGTTTGGGCAAGCCCCTCAGATTCAAGGACCGAAGCTTTCGCCTCCGTGACGCTGTCACGTCGTGAGTCTCCCTTCTTCACTCAAGACGCGCTAGCAGGGGGAGGCTGCGGCTGGCACCGAGGGGGGTAAGGAGAAGACGGCAAAATCGCTGGGAATTGTCTTTGGGGTCAATTAAATGCAGGAGCGCCGCGGACAGGAGTGGGTAGTGTGGAAGGAAGGCGACGAGGACACAGCAGCTCTTCGTTAACACAGATTGTGGAGGAAAGCGCTCAACAGGAAGGAGCTCTTGCGTAGGGGTACGTGGGTGAGGCGTGCCAATGGGGCGCTTAATAAGCAGCCAGATAACTGAAACGTCATATGGACAGCTGCACTTATATGCAGGCTTACCTGTGCATAGGGTTAGACATAGCACGATCAGTCCAGAAGTCATAAGCGGTGGGGGAATGCATGTCACGTCCACGGTTTCCTCATAAGGCCGTCAGCTGACTGGGAGGTCCAGCCGCTACTGGAATGCAACTGGCTTCCTTCCAGTCCTTTTGATTTAAACGTAATCTCATGCACAGAAGAAGCTCCCTCCCAGCAACTGGGCTGGAGTCACAGCAAGCAACGGGGCGTTACACCCTGGCTAGGCTGACACAAAGTATTAACGGTCAAAGCTAAGGTCACACAGAGCGGGCAGTTCAGCGGAGAAGACAGGTAAGTGTGGTCGTGATTATGAAAATTACTGAGGCCGTCACACGATGGAAGATCCGGGAGGTGGGAATTACGGACTTTTTCAAATGTGTTAGAGGCGGATACTGGATATGTCCGGGTTAGAAGTGCCCATTATCAAGGGATGCGCAAACACTCCTGGCAGGTTCGTAATGATGGCTTCGGGGTTCAGACAGGAATAAATAAGGAAAAAATTATTTTCTGCACTGTGACCAAAACATGACCTGCATCAAACTCCAGTTAAAAGTAATGATAATGTTTGATAAAAATATATTTTTAAAAAAAAGTTAAAAAAAAAGTACTGTGACTGCTTTGCTGACGGGGGAGAAATTTAAAAATCACTATTCTGAAGGCTCAAACAAAGTAAAGGTGGGAACTGAGCAGGAGAAGCGTGCCCCAAGGTCAGCTGTTGCCTGGGGGTTCTTTCCAACGTGAGTGACACTGAACTTCTTACTGATGGTGGTACCCAAGGGACAAGGCTGAGGGCCCGGGCAAACATGCCAAGAGCGGGGCCCACATGAGGACTGAAAATAAACCAACCACAGGGAACACAAAGTCCAACTTTGGGCAGAAAAGAAAAATAAGTGAGAATGCTGGGGGTGGGGGGAATTCTATGAAATTTAAACACATAATTTGAACTCATGAGGAATTTTTGCTTGAATTTGGTCTACTATGTGCTCTGAAAATCCGTAAGGGGGAAATGACCCCTGGGATTCTTCACGCAGCCAGGCACTTGGCAGACTCAAATGCAAACCGCCTTTCAAGGAAGCCGAGTTAAACCCAGACATCACAGACCTGTCACAGGCGGAGGAATTTGAGACCTCGGCGAACGGCCACGAAGCGTTCAGTGAGAGAAGGCTGGGTGAGCAGGAGCCAGAGGCAAAGGGAGAAAGGCAAGCCCACAGAGACGCCAGGCGCTAGAATGGTGACGAGGGAGAAAAGAACCACAGCTATCACATGCTCAACGTGTTCCGGATGCAGCTTAGCTTTTAGAAAAAATAAACACGAAAAGCCAGCAAAAAGCAAAGGAAGAACCCTTCTATCAAATGTCATTTAAATTGATTTTTGAATCTTAACAGCAACAATGGAATCCAGAAGATGGGTGATTCGTGTCTTTATTTACCTGTCTGTTCATATGCATGTCTACTACACGTATCTGTCAAAAATAAGCCCCCACTAAAAGCATTTTCAAAGGTATGATAACTGACAGATTTTGGTGGCAAGAGAACTTTACTGGAGAAATTGCTGTGGGTGAATGGCAGGGAGAAAAAAAACCTCATGATCAATACACAAGATGGACAGGTGACAGTGCAAGTGAGCTTAGAAAGGCAGTGAGAGCTTCCCACACCTGTGACTTCAAACCTGTGGATTGAAAAGGTTACAGTTAACGTATCGGACAAAAGCAGGTAAGTCAGGTGCGGTAGATATAAAATAAGAGGTCCTAATGTATTTCCATTGCTTGGAAGTGAACACAAAGCTATGACTAACTGGGCTTCACGAAATTGTATGTGTCCTACCCCTTTTGAAACAGGAATGACGCAACAGCGCGTGTGTGCGAGATACCGCAGGAAACCTCAGCACGTCCGCAGGAATCGGTGGTACGAGAGAAATCAAAAGAAGAAAGCTAAGAAATGCGGGGTTGAGGGTCCACGACACAGCTAGAGGTAAGTTGTTGGAAGACACGTGCTTATGACAGAAGAAAATATATTCAGAGAAGCAGCAAATGAAGCGATCCTACCCTCCTGGGTCCGTGGGCAGACATCCCCAGCTGGGCCGTACTGCACTGCGGCGTGGGAGACGCCGAAGAGGCCGGTGGGGCTCAGGGACAACCCTGGAGGGCACACCCGTGCGGGGGTGGGGTGGGGGTGGGGTGGGCGTGGCTGCCTTGGTGAGCAGTGGAACCTCAGCCTCGCCCGTGGTGGCTGCGACAGAGGGCGGCGAGACGAAACATCCGTACATGTTCTGGGGACTCGCTCTGGACCCAGGCTGCAGGATGCACCCTCGGGTCCCCAGGACTCGGGAAGCTTTTTGTCCAGCCAACAAAGAAGCGCTGAGGTTGTGAACAAGGGTCATGGAAAGAGATGGACAAATCCGAGTCTGAATACAGGAAGACTTATCATCAGTCATACTGGAAAGGTAGGACCGGTGCAGTGAGCTGTGTATCACCGCGGGGACACTGCAGCGCCCCACTGGCAGGGCACCGGAGTCACACAGGCAAGTGTCTGAGCTTAGGGTGGAGCACATCGTCCTACTTGCAATTGGGCATCGGTGTGAGCTGAGAACACCGGCTCACGGTGGAAAAATACACCTGCAGCTTCAGTGTGTAACCAGTCCAAAGCAGGAGAACTGCAGCAGCGCTAGCAAATTCCTCCGAGGCCTTTCAAATGGAACCCTGGCCAAGTGAAAGACATAACTTTAAAACAATAATTAAAGGGGTGTTCGTAGGAAATCATATTCTACGAGCCGACAAACTTTTTAAAAGAAAGTCAGAGTTCACTTTTGATCTGGAACTCTGGAATACTGATGGGAAAAACTAGAAGTTTCCAGTTTCAGAGTGTTTCACGCTTTCTGCTTTAGAATTTTCTTTTGAAATGCTTTCTCTGAAGTGCAGTTAATGAGGTTCTTAGCTCCGTATGCTCATGCAATCGTCTTACGTCAATGGAAACCGGCGTGGGGGAAAGAGAGACGGAGAAAGACAAACAGACAGAGAGAGGCCGCCCCTCCCCAACCCCCCGAATGTTTCATCTCCAAAGTTCTTTTTGAGGGGTTTCCCAAAATCTGCAAAGCTAGATCTAGGAGAGGCTGCCTGAGGAGCTGAGCCTAGCGCATGCCGGGCAGACTCGCTGCTCCCCTCACAGGATCCCGGGAGTCCGGAGACCAGGCCCTTCTGCTTTGAGAGTGAGTCCAAAGAAGCACCCATGCAAACAAGTAGGGGCCATTACGCTCACGCGACGGAAGAAAAACAGTGCAGCACAATAATCTAGGAGTCAGGATAACAGCCCCTCCTCGTAGATCGGTACTAGTTAGTGATGCCTGAAGTCATCGCTAGTCCTTTGTGCCATTTTCAAAAGAGGCTGGGCCACCAGAGCCATGTCGCAGAAATTAGTTTACTCTGCTGTGTTCTCTCTCTCTCTGTCTCTGTCTCTGTCTCTGTCTCTCTCTCTCTCTCTCTGAGACAGGGTCCCACTCTGTAGTCCAGGCTGGTCCTGAACTCACTCTGGAGCCTAGGCTGGCCTTGGAGAGTCAGGGCAATCCTCCTGCCTCAGCCTCCGGAGTGCAGAGATTACAGGCGTGCACCACCATGCCCAGCTTATGTGTTGCTGGGGAATTGAACTCAGGTACTTAGCACTTGACCTAGTGCTTGCTAAGCAATAGTTTTAACCACTGAGCCGTTCCTCCAGCCCCTTCTGCTGTGTTCTCTTAAGTATTCCCACAAGTTTCTGTTCTCTCACTCTCTTTAATTATTACTCTTGGTAAGAAAATCATATTTTTCTCATTAGTTTGTTTAGGTTTTTATTGATTGTTTGTTTTTATTTTGCTTTGTTTTTGTCCATGACCAAACCGGATAGTTTTCTAGCTGGCCAGGCAAAAGAACAGACCCCACCATGAATGCATTTCCCTACCGGATTTTATAAATCCTCACTGGGCAAAATGAGGTACAATAAGGTCTTGATGGCTGTAAGGTTCTGGTCAAATAAAACTTAACGAAGCGAGAGTTTTCTACTATAGAAGAATGAAAATAATTGTTTTAAAAAACAAGATTTAGCTGAAAAATGAAGGCTCCAAGATACCGCTTTTATCTGTCAAGAATCAACCCAGTTTCTACCATCTATATCTGTACAGACCGCTGTGTTTAGTGAAGCTTTAAATTTATAATGATATCACTTATAAGGATAAGGATTCTGACAGATCCTCGTATAAACGATTTATCTCTTGCGGTACTTACTAATGACAACTGGCAGAAAATATTTCTGTATTTTAAGTTGCTTGTCCTGGAATCTCACTGTGTAAAAATCTCACAATCCTGAAGTCAGTATTTTCTGAATGGTTTTAAGGTGGGGGGTTACTCAATGTTCCAGTGTCTCCACTTGGACAATGACCGACCCTGCCTGCAGAGGTCTCCCTCCTGTCCTTTGACCTTGCTTCCCGGGAGTCAGTTGAGCACAGACAGGTGCAAAGCCCTCTCCAGGCACGCAGAGCCCAATGCAGAGTGGAGCCACTAACAGGCGCTCGCTGCAGGAAACAAGTCAGAAAAACCCAGAGGAGGGAATATGGTCGAGATATAGTCATGGAGTCCCCAGCTGGCCACTAAACAAAACACAGCACCCAGTCGGGAAAGACCTTCTGTGAGGGTAACCTTTGCATTCTGGCCTATCAGAGAAGGTAGGTGGAGATTATAACAAAGTGGAAACCTCTGTAGGATAAAGACAGATTAAACACAGGGAGCTTCATGCACAGAAGGGGAAAAGTCTGAGTAAAGACGAAGGCAGAGACATAGGAGGTGTGGGTGGAGACTCGTGCAGGGAAGGAAGGACAAAGCTGTTGTCACTGCAGAGAAGGACAGATTCCAACCTGGGTGGCGTGGATTTACCTGACAGACCTAGCGTAGCCCGTGAGGGTTCTCAAACAGGGAGCGGACAGCATCAGATACGCGTCAGAGAAAGATAAACGTGGAAAGAGTGTCTCAGAAAAGTAAAGGGCTGCAGAGAAAACCCACCTTGTTGCCTTCTGTGGAGGTAATTCTGAGATTTCCCTTTGGACCTGAGATGCCGAGGAAAGCCTGACCTCAGCAGACGCAGTCCTCTCCCACTCGTGGGGGCAGTGTGGGGAGGACTTGAAATAGTTGGCACCGTTCGTCTCAGAGATGAAGAACTGTGTAGAGCTTATTACTACAAGTCTTTCCACCTTTTCATTTGAGTTGGCAGTGGAAAGCAAACTCACACAACACAGGAGAGACTATGCGCGTTTACTGTCTGTCTTTCGTACGGTTATTGACCACTTTTATTGCTGGCTCTGAGGGACTGTCCCTTGGGAGAAAAAGCTACCTCGTACACTGATATTGAGGATGTGTCTGTCTTTCCAGTCATCTGTGAAACACTCAGAAAGCCAATATGAAGAGAAAGCAAAACTCGTGAAGGTAGCGATTTCATCTCTGGGTTGAGCACCCAAAAACCAGAAGGCAACATCAGAGGAGAGAGATTTCCCATGGAAGCAGCAGCAGATTAAATTGATAGCTCATCCACTAAAGAATTATGGTGTAAGTATTTCAAATTGGAAGAAGTTCCAAGAAACAAACGTTGCACATCGTAGGATGGGAGCACAGCGGAACCCACTCTAAGAAACACCTGGAGAAACATTCTGTTGAGTGACTCTGGCTACAGGCATGGCCAGAGTGTCACAGGTTCTCACACAGCAGTGGTTAGCACTGAATAAAAACATCACTAAATTATTTTTAAAAGCAAATAGGTTCCATCTACGTTCTGCCTCGCACTTTTTCTGTCACCAACGACACATCATCTAACATGTCCAAATTTTTAATTGATTCACCTAGTTTCACAACAGTCTTTTGTTTCCATCTTGGAATGATGGATTACACACGGTTTAGAGGTAGCTCATGATTTTCTACTCTTTAAAAAACAATGACTTTTTTGTCACTTGTCCTGAGACCATGAGAAAGAGGTGATAATTGCACTTTCATATACTTTAATGAGAAAATGTTAAATTTCAGGAAACTCCTAGAATATTATCATGGAACATTAATGAAAGCATTTTAAAGTCTTAAGTCACCTTAGAGGCCTCACATGAAACAGACATTTTGCCTTCTTGGTCTTGGAAAGCCACAGGGAACTTAACTACTGCTTGTCGGGGAAGGTGAGCCGCCGCTCACACGCCTCTCATTCAGCTGCACAGTCACCTCATTTCCTCTTACCGCGGCTTCCCTACGTTCAAAGCAAAATAGTCGAATGAATGATGTCATATTTCTCCGCCACACATTTGCAAAATGCTTTTAAAATCATGTGCCGTTTTCCTTTCCAGAGCCCGCTCTCTGCCATACACTGATGTCACTAGCCAGCAATAGGCCTGATCTCACTGGAGAAACGGACTGGGCGGCTTCTCTGCTCAGATCACCTGAAAAACCTTTGACTTGTAGCACCATCGAGACGGTGCCCTAATGACAACCCCGACATTCCAGCAGCTCGTGGAAGCAGAGGCCTGCTCTTGTTCACGCGTGTCCGGCATGGTTGTGTCTAGCAAGCTCTACATGCTGTCAGGCTCTTGCAGCCCGTATGGAACTGTCCTCAGAATGCAGCACCCTCTGTTCCCAGGGACAGGAGAGAACACAGGATAAGGGAACTCACAGAAAGCCCCACCCCACCCCCCGCCGTGTTCCTGGTAGGCTTGCCAGGTCATCTCAATAGAGAGTCCACCAGCCAGATGGAGCACGTGGTCATCAAGGGCCCAGGAGGGCAGAAGCAGCCACGTTCGGAGAGTCCTTGGCTTACGTCCCTCACAGCCACACAGTCTGGGCAAGTCAGCATGGTCTCCTCCCATACTAAGTCCAATACTTTCCTGTAAGACCGCCCGTTCTGGAGAGAGAAATCCATTCACCAGCCCCACAGACCGAGGCAAAGGCAGAACAGACACGACGCGGTCATCCTAGCTGGCCCCTTTATTCCAGAATGCTGAAGTGTTTGATCCCAACAGCTAAGAAAGCATTTTCTGAGACCAGCCTGGAAGCGTTCAATGGTGTCCCCTGTTGGGTATCCAATTCTGTACCTCTGCATTTGGAATCTTGAGCCTGGGAACTTCTCAGGTGCATTTTAGTTCCTGTCCTGTGGGAGTGCGCGTGAAACTCCTGGGTCACTGCTTGAAGCCAAGCAAATAGCTGGGAATGACAGGGGAAGACTTAATTTCATTGCCACCATTTATCCATGTCCTGGAGAGCAGAGTTACCTCTGGAACACAAGCACACTGCTTATTTTCAGTGGTCAATAGCCAGGTTCACCCAAACACTCAGGGAGGCAGCACCTGGAGTTGTTTTGAATGTCACCATATTAGAGGGACAGTGGCCCTTCCACATACCACCACTGTGCTCCCCAGAGGCCACAGGTGGACACCACTGGCCACAGACAATAGTCTCCTGCTTCATCTTCCTACTTACCCCTTTTTTGTCTCTTTTTGAGCAAAGCTGGTGAAGAAAAAGCAATTAGCCATCCTCCGGATCCTGTCTTTTTTCTATATGTGCATTTAGCCCTCATGTGGCTTTTCTGCAGCAGCTCCAGGTTTTCGAGTTCCCCATTCATAACTACCGTTTCATCTAGAATTTTAGGCAGGATTGCTCACGAGCTCTGACCTCAAGCTCTGCCTGGCAATGCAAGCTGTCCCCCATCTGCATGCTCAAATATCACATTCACTCACATCAGTGACTGTGAAATACAACCGCTTGTGCTTGCTGTCTCTCCCCAGTGACCCCACCCAAGCCTCTGCCGTAGAGCTGCGCCCGATGGCTCCAGAAAGCTTCCCCACAGCCCTCCTACAGGTAAGGGACCAGGCAACCACTGCACAGCCCACTGGGAACCCTTCCACCCCTTCTGCCATGTAATGGGGCTGAGTTACTAACTGCTTATTTGATAAACTAGGCTCATTAGACTTGCTGCAGTTGCAATAACATGTTGCTTATCAAAGAGCTTTTGCATTTAATGAAGGCTTTATTCTTAATCCAGACAGGTGAAGATCAAATATTTTGGCAGCTCAGTTGAGTTTTTGCTTCAACAGCTACTCATCGCGACGGCATGACCCACACGAGCTCTGCCCCATTGGTCTGCACCGGGAGGAGGGCACGGAACCTCCCATCACAGAGCTGCGATGGCTCTCAGAGGGCGTCTCCCTGCGGTCACAGGGTCGGGGTTGGTCCAGAGCTTAGCACAAGTCTTCCCTGGTCAGGGAGGAGTGTAACTCTTACCTCAGGAAAGGAACAGGGAAATATTAAGAAGAAATAGAAACTTCAAGCAAAAGCTTTAGAGAAAATTCTGGGCTTTATTTATGAATAATATCTTGGATCCGTAGTTTTTAGGAATTAAAACCCTTGTAAGGGCCATTTAGAATTGAATTTATAAAGTTTCACTGCGTATTTGTAACCTACAGCTGGCTATGGGGAGACCTTTAGGGACAGTTTTAGCTAACACTGAGACAGAGACATCTTATAAGCTAATTGTACGTTATAACCCTGTTGATTTCTTTGCTGTAAGCTCTGGATCTTTAGAAATATTTTAAGAATGACGTGTTTTAATATGTCATCTGTAGCCTTGCAGGAAAGTGATCACGTGTCACTTGGGCAGAACACTGAAGGTGGAAAAGTATCCTGTAAGACTTGCACATTTAGGCATTTAAGTTAAAATATTCTGTGCATTTTTCTCAGTTCTACTGTCTTTAGTTTCCTAAGCAGGCTTCTTGCTGACAATACCATAAATAAATCATTAATAAATGAAAAACCAAAGGCATGCAAGAGCTACCTAAGTTATTTAAGTGATACAGACAGTACCCCCTACCGTCCAGACTCCAAAGGGAAGGGAGTTTGCTTAGCAATGCTGGACCCCACGAACCAGCCTTCCCTGGACCCCTCTGTTCCTTGCTTTGCCCTCGCCTGCATAAGGGAGGCCGCCATCTTTGACACACCCAGCTTGGCATCGCGGTCTGTCCGTTGATCTTTTAATACCAATACAATATTTTCCTCATATCCAATCAGTGATCACATGATTAGGATGAATTAAAGAGCAGCTCTCAGGAAGGCGGGAATTGTGTCAGCTAGTCCCATGAGCACTTTCTCTTTCCAACTTTATTTTCTCTCAGCCGCCCGGCATGATGGGAAATCTCTTCTCCTTTTGCTTCATCACCCTCCTGGGCTTCCTTCTCTTTACGTGAAGCATCTCTGCTCCCTAGGAAGCGAGACGATCTGCTCCGTTTACCAAAGCTGCTACTTTCAAAGATCATTCGTTCTCAAGAAAATAATGAAGTGGATAAATACATTCTCGTATTCTCTGGGATAGCCCACTTGTTCGAGGTCGAGGTGTTGTCTTTATACAGCACACAGAGAGGAGAAGCTTATCAGGCGTGCGGAAGAGCTAATCACGGCATATTTTAAAAGCAAATAGTTTTCTTCTTTCTCCTGTACTTAGGTCAACTCAAGAGTCTGCTAGTTGTCTAACATTCCCCCGCCCTACCTATAAGAAGTGTAAGGGTTTTTCCAGCCTACCCTCTTGAGAGATAGCAGGCAATAGAGAGAGAGAAGCGATTCCATGATTGAAAAATGGACCTCCAGGTGCTCTCCTAGAGCTGGTGATAAGTCAGGGGACGAAAACGAGGCCAGTCTCTCCTCGTCACCCCGCCAGCAAAGGGTGAGAGGGAAAGAAACGGGAAGGGAAGAAACCGATTGCTTCCCAGTGTCCCCATGCCCACAGAAACCTTCACCCTCCAGCCACAGTGAGGCATTCAACGGATATGCACTGATGCACTGAGGACTCAACTTGGGTTGAGCCTCTCAGAGCTCTCAAGAGTCTTCAGAGTAACAGAAAATGCCCTGTTGACAAATACTGTGTAAGGCTACGATTCAAATACACTTGTTTCTTCTCTTCTGCCCTGAGTCTATATGAGTTATAGATAAGAATACAACAGCTGGTTGGGGTAAAAAGTGATTTAAACCTCTACTTTAGTCATTGAGAATAGAGCCAGTCATTGAATGAATCGAGAACATATTTTGCTATCACTGAAGTCACTGCAAATGTAGTCTCTATTGCAATGACAGAATGCACTTAGCTCCAGATCTGACTGTGGAAAGATTCAACAGACTGAAGGAGGACAGCATTCTGAAACATCAGGAGGAAGAGTTTCAAGAGCCTGGAACTGGCACCTTACGCAGAGGCACACCTTGGACGCAGGATCCTTGAGGAGTGAGATTAGGAGTGTCACTGCATGATGCTTCAGGTCCTGGTGTCCAGGTGCATTTCTTTCTCGGAGAAACAGGGACTCTACTGGTGGAAAATGCAGATTTAATTTCAGCACTGTTCTTCTCTCTCTCTCTCTCTCTCTCTCTCTCTCTCTCTCTCTCTCTCTCCATTTTTTTCTCTGATTGACTTTACCTTTCTGACATCAGATACAGGATATGTTTTATTCAGCAGTTCCTAGCTTAAATAAAGTACACATCCTGAAGTCTGATCATCCGACACCTGTTACTGTGGATGTCTTGAGTACCCTTACTTTTACAAGGCAAGTAAAGCTCGAGGTGTTGGTTTTCCTCATTCCATCCTACTGCGTGACCTGGTCCTCCTGCGATCCTCTCAGGTGCCGAGGGCGCCACTGATCAGGCAACTTATCCACAGCGGAAAAAAGAAGTGAGATGCCATACACGAATCATGTTCTACCGCCCTCGATCAAGTCTCCACGGTTGTGTCTTCTGAGCACACCCTGGGACTCCTTGTTCTCTCTGAACTTTGACGTTTTTCAAAAGAATATTCTTAGTGGCTCTGCACCATTATTTTTTACCGTGTTAGGGTGAGGAAGCGAGCGACAGTAGAGAAAGAAACAGAGTACTCAATATTCATTACTTTTATTTTTACCTTCCTTGAATATTTGTGTCAAACATCCATCACCGAAGATGGAATTCCTTATCTCCATGACTTTGGCCAATGTCTCGAGAAGAGCGGGGTTTGGCGGTGACAGTCCCCTAAGAAGTATCTACGGGAGACATCTGCAGCAGCCTGACATTTGTCACACTGAAGCCTGCAGCCTGTTCCCTCTCTCTGAATTTTTATTCAGATAACGTGATGCTCCTAGGAATCTTTATTTGACTAGAAGTTCTCATTTTATACGGAATTTTGAAACTGAAACACATTTGCACTCCCTGAGTAAGCTTTATATCCAGTTGAACAGAACCGTTGAAATTCAGATCTAGTCGTTGTATCTTCCTGCTCAATGGCTGTCTCTGAACTCACCTTTAAATATCAGCTCCCTTTTCAAGGACATTCGCTTTCCCGTTTTCTCTTAAGAGTTAATTCTCACCCTATGTTTTTCACTAATCTTGTCTCCACAGAGACTCCCTGAAAATGAGGGATGGGCACACAATCCACATATAATCAAGGATTGATTAAAAAGCTCCTGAACATCAAGTTGATGCATACTATATATTTCAGTATAACAATTATTATTTTGTGATTGAATACTCCACACTTTAAAATCTGTCCTAAGTTTTTAAAACCTTAAAGCTATCCACAACGTAAGTAGACACTGCCAGCCCAGGAAGTCCAATATTTGGTTTGGTCTGTCTAGCTTAACATGGCATTAGTGAACTTTTCTACTTTTTTCTCATAACAACTTCATCTAGAAATTCCTACTGCATACTCCTACCAAAGGGCAAGATCATTTCTACTGGGCTTCACCTGCATGCACAGTATTGTATGAGAGTCTGAGCCGACATCTCTACCTTCAGGAGATTGTTTAAACCACAGACTTACACTGATCACCCAAGGCTCCTGCTTCTGTTGTCCTCTCCCAAAAACATTAGCAAGACGTGCAAACAGGAAACTTACCCTTCATACAGAATTGAGGAAGGAGACATTGTATAGTTTGAAAAGTCTCAGAGTATGAACTTAATGAATATTCTTTCCCAGCCTGAGAAAATCCCAGCACAAAGGAAAGCACCCAGTCACTTCCCAACGTCCCTCCTGTCGCCGTTCAATGTGTTTAGAAATGCGTCCTAAGAATAGAAGAGAGCTCATGAGGGGGCAGAAGGGCCTAGATTTTTATGAGAAGGATTAAGAATTTCCTCCATTTAGTTCTAAGTCCAGTGAAGAAAGTAGAGTCCTTAAGAGGACAGAAAGAGGTCAGCCTGAGAAACACGGCAGAGCCTGGAACACACACACACACACACACACACACACACAGACACACACACACACACACACACACACACACACGGTCACCATCTCCCTCCTTCCTTCAGTGATAAGCACTCATCCTGCCCAATTACAGTGGAGATGTCAAAGTTCACACATCTTCACTTACAATGAGGTAATTGGACAGGTAAAAACGCGCCGTAGAGTTCACGATAACTGTGTGTAAGTCCTGCACAATGGCAGCAATGCTTCAACAGTCTCTCTCCCACCAATTTTAAATATCGTCATTCTTGAGCTTTCTATTTTTTTAAGGTAATGACAGTACTGGGAGCCATTAGGGACTTTTTATATTATTTCAAATGTGGTCATTTTTGATGTTCTGTAAAGGAATCATTGTTACGCTATATGAGAACGTCTCCTTATTGCTTTTGTTGGCCAGCACTAAACTTCTATTGTTTTGTTTCTTCCTTTTTTCTAAGTTATTATTTTTATGCGTATGTATTTGTGATATGCAGTATTTACATTAAACTTGAGACACTGGTGCACACGAATATTGCGTCGATTTCACCTTCACTGCCTTCTCCCTTTCCTGCCCTTCTGGCCCTCCCTCAGCCCTCCCTTTGCACAGATCCATCCGCTTTCCTACTTCCTGCCAACACTGAGGCTCCATCTTACCTCAGTGAGAATGACTGTATCGGCAACTCAAGAAGCAATAGATGCTGGTGAGGGATGTGGGGGGAAGGAACTCTTCTACACTCGTAGTGGGGTTGTAAACTGGTGCAACCATTGTGGAAGTCAGTAGGAAGACTCTTCAGGAACCTGAAAATAGAATATCCCATTTGACCTAGCAATACCTCTTCGGGGTTTCTTTTCAAAAGAGTTAAAAGCATCCCAGATTGTAGACACATGCACATCCGTATTCACAGCCACACAATTCAAAGAGCTAAGTCATGGGAGTTTCAGAAATGCCCATCAGCAGATTGGTGGGTAAAGAAAGCATGGTGCACATACACCATGGAGTCATTAGTATTCTACCATAAAGAAAGATTTGAGTCATTTGTAGAGGGATAAATATACTTTGAGACCATTATGCCTAGTGAAGTGAATCAGACTCAAAAGATTAAATATTGCTTACTTTCTTTAATATGAGAAATCCAGAGTACAAACACATCATACTTCCCTTCTTTCAAAGAGGTAGCCGCCTCTGCCAGTGCTGATAGTCTGTGTTCTGGGGAAAACATTTGCTTCTTCTATTTCCGTCATCCTTAGAAAGGCATAATTCTAAAGTGGCCTCTGATATGTTGCTTGTTTAAATCTGTGCATCAAATGGAGCGGCAGTGGGCTGACCTTGGCAGGATGCCTCACTTTTCTATTGCCAGCCTTGGCTACTGACATCCTGACACTCCAGACGAGCTGACCCTTCAGTTCCACAATTTAGAAGAGGAAACTGGTAGTCGTCACAGAACCCGGCCTCTCCCTAGGAGAGCCCCAAGTCCAGTCAATGACACAGCTCTTCTTTGACCATAATAACATGAGCTGTAACTCGTGGGCGGTGCATGGAGACTTCCCTGAGAGGCACAGTGTTAGTTTTTTTCTCCAAAATATTCAGTACACACACACTACACACACGCCTATAAATCCGTCCATATTCACAGGTGGTACTGCTCTCCCCTTTGTTCATAAACACAGATTTCAGTGAACAGATGCTTTGTGCTACTTCTTCACGATGGTCCACACATTCCAAACCACACAGACAGGCCAAGGCCTCAGCTTTATTTCATAGAATCCTCAATTTTTAGGGTACCCTGTTCATGACTGGTCTTTAATTTATCTTGTGTATGTGTTTGTATAATGGTCATAACTCCTCTGAACCTGATTATTTTCACCCACAATTCCTAGCATCATGTCAGGCTGCTCCCATAACCACCAGAACCCAAGAAACACTTGCTCCCTGCGATTGTCCCCCATCGTAGCACAGATAATCTACTTCGGGTAACTGACCCAATGGCGCGACCCTTTGTTTCCATAACCCTGTTTATCTCTATGAGTACAGGGTATGTGGCCGGTTTTCCCAAATGCTTTGGCGCTCTCAAGCTGTTTAAATTACTTCCCAAGATTATTTTTGGAGTCAAACTGCCTGTTTTGAGCTTTTATATCATTTATAACCACTCAGTTCACAGGACAAACCCTTTGACAAAAGTTTCTGGAGACATAAAAGATAAAGGTAAAATGTCTTCAAACTTTTAATAGTATCAAATTTGCTTATGGTTTTATAGATTATCTTTCCAAAAATGCACCCTCAGAGAAATTCTCCGATCCTAGGAAGATGCCTCATTCCATAGGCTCTGCTTGGGGTTACGATAACTGCCGGTGGGGTCAGAAGGATGTTGGAAGAAATGAACTGTTGTGTGTTCCACCTTTCAGCAGACAGATAATGATAAATGATGAAAAACTAGGCTACAAGAGGATGGGTTGAAATATCATGATTTATATAGTGTCATAAAAGGTTCATTAGAATAACCATCAAAAACCAACAAATTCTCCTCTGCACCAGAAACTTTAAGACCCTGAGTTCCCCGTGAAATCTGAAAGCCGTGAGTGAGGAACTGATGCGCAAGGCAGTAACTGCCAAGACCAAAGAAGAAACTAGGGGTGCAGCTGGGGTCAAAGACATTCCATGCAGCTGCTCTCGGCCCAACAGCCTTCACACTATCCTAAGAAACTAGCTATTAAATTGGATCTTTGATTTTAAAGGATTTATATTTTTTCAGTTTCTTGTATACTGTAGTAATTAGCTTCCTGTCCAAGGTGAAGGTGATAAAAATATTTTCTGCATTCTGTGCATTCTCGCGTCACTCTGTTGATAGTTTCCTTGGTTATGCAGAAAGCTTTCTAGTTTGATAAAATCCCATTTGCTGATTCTGGAGGCTATTTCTTTTTCACCGGGTTCCTATTCAAATGGGCAACTGAAATGAATCGACAGTTTTCAGAGGATCAGTAAAAATGGACAGCAAAAACATGAAAAAAAAACTGTTCAATGTCTTTAGCCACTAGAGAAATGCAAATCAAAATATCCCTCAGATGCCATCTTTCCCCAGTGAGAAAGCCTCACAGAGCTGGATAGCTGTTGATGTTGGCAAGGTTGCAGGGGGAAAGGGACCCTTCGGCGTTGCTGGTGGGACTGTCAACTGCTCAACCGCTGTGGGCAGCGCTGTTGAGATTCCTCAAAACCCCAAAAATAAATACTTCATCATTTCCACTGATACCTCTTCTGGGTATCTTCCCAAAAGAGTTTAAAGCAAAATATACCAGAGATACATATATCTGCATGGTGATAGCAGCGCAACTAACAATAGAGAAATTACATAAGACGCCGAAGTATCCATCAACAGACCAATAGATACAAAAAAAGTTGTATTTGTATGCAATGCAATACTACTTTTTTCAGGAAGAAGACAGATTTGAAGCATTTGTAGGTAAGTGGAGGCCGTTTAAGACCATCGTGCTTAATGAAGTGGGTCAGACTCAGAAGGTTAAATAGCACATGATTTCTCTATTATGAGAAACCAGAATCTAGGCAATGTGTAGAGTAGAGGGAAGGGACACTGGGAATCAGCGGGGATGAGGGAGAAGGTAGGAGGGTCAAAAACGGGGAGAGGAAGGGGCTGCGATGAGGACTGATATATATGTGCACAGAACTGTCAAGTGTAACGTAATGGTTGAATATTGCCTATACGTACCAAAAAATGGGGGAGACTAGTTATTCAACTGAAGGCCAGACTGTAAGCACAGAATGGGTTTTTATCTCTACTTCTGTTGCACCACAATGGCCAGTTGCATTTACCAAATAGCTAAAAACTTGCAATGTGCTGTAAAAACTTCAAATAAGACATTCTGGAATTTGGGAAATGTGGTTTCTTTAATAGATCGGCTCGCGCTTTTTCGGTTGCTAATTACTATAATTTTCCAACAAATAAGGAAAACTCAAGGCACACCCACAATCTAGCAATAGGCAAAGACCCAAGGTGGAGGGGCGTAAATGAACACGTCACCACCTCAGGTGCCCAGAGATCAAGCGGGTACTAGATCTGACGTGGCTGCAAACATAAACCCATACTCAGCAAAGATCAACAGTTCTAAACTAGTCAGGGAATTATACTTACAATCAGTGAATACAAGATGATTGGAAACAGCCAGGCATTCTGGTATGGAAGCGTCAGTATTCCCTTTTATATTTTTTAGCCACTATAAGGAGTAGTATCCCCTAGCACGTGTGTGTCTCTTGTGGCACCCAAGACCCCTTTGCCTTCCTCCTGTGCCATCATCTCAGCAGGCCTATGCACCAGAAGGCGGGCTTTATCTGCTTATTGGGTGACATTCGGTTACATGAAGCCGATTTGGTTAGAGCTTACTAACCAAAAATGGACTGTGGACTTGAGTTACTCACATCCCCAACGTGTAAGGCGATCCAAACCTTGACGTCACGGTTCCCTGCATTATTGTGCCACCTGCCCATCTCACCTGCTCCAAGGCTGGGGGCAGCGCGCGGCTGCTCACAGGACACTTAAATGTGACATGGACACAAGTTTTGTGCTTCTTTTATGCTAAATGATTGAGGAAGACTGGCTCAACTTTGAAAGGCTCCCCGTTTCCCATTTCTGCCCTGATAACCGAGTGGGGAGAGCCTGTCATACAAGCACAATTGCAGATTTCGAAAGCATAAATTAGCATCGTCTGAAGGCAGGGCCAGGGCAGCGGGTGGGATGCAGGAGGCGCCCACAAGGTCCTTCAGAGATGTTACAAAGTTCTGTTGATTAAGTTGATCAGAATGAAGTGGTCATTTCTTCAGCTACCATTCAGTGATGTATTCATATACACACTAGACAAGACATTACACGTTGCTTACAGATGAAAACAATAAAATACAACACTTCAAATAAAATATGACTGTTACAAAATATTTAAATCTCTTTTCTTGCTGACAAACACCAAGTAGTGTCTACAATTGACCCTAAGTGACTCAAAACCACCGCCACCTCCTTCAAATGTCCTTGAGAGACTGTGCTCCTATGCCCTAAGTAATATCCTGATGTTGTGTATGTGGTAACAATCAGGCCACCTCGGGGTTTTTTTTTTTTAACTTTTCTACAATTTTCTCAGTTATAAGAGCATTCCAGGAGGCCAGAGGCACCAGAGGTGGACTGTATATTACAGCACCATGTCTCCATGAATTTAGTTAAATAAAATCAGCACGTCAATGTACTGTGAGTGCTCACGAAGGTGCCCCGTGCAGTTTCACGAGGAATCAGATGGAAATTCTGTGTTCGCTGCACTAAGTCCTGACATCTCTGTCTCAGAGGGTCTGTCTACTCTCCGTAGAATCTGTCTACTCTTGACAAGGCTGCATTTTTAACAATCAGACATATTTTTTTGTGTGGAAGTGGAGGGGATCTCAGAGTACATCAGCTCTTCCTGCATTTATAGGAGGTAGTTACACAGAATATCCACACTTTGCCAAATACATCATTACAAAGCCTGCAGGTGTGTGTGTATACATGTGTGCCTGTGCGTGTGCGTGTGTGTGTGTGTGTGTGTGTGTGTGCAGGTTTTCAAATAGGCTCGTGATTGATCTTGTGATGTACCTACACAGTTATGGTTAGTATTTAGGATACTTACCTATTTGACTGGAAATTTTGGGAGTGGAGAGGAGTTAAAGATCATTTTTCTAAGTCTACAGATTTCTCACAAATTTGAATTCAGACCTCTAGGGTACAGTGATTTCTGCAAGACAATGGAAAGCAGATGAATTGCTGGGGTGAGAAGTCATCATTCCAAGGGTGGGAAGAATTTTAATTCAGACATTTGTCATCCGTCTGTGCTGGTTGCACATTTTGTGAGAGACTCGGATGCGTTGCTGAGGACAGAGGAGCAGTCAGCGTCCTTATTGCTAACATTTATAACCCTCCTGGAAACACATCCTGATAGGCGGAAGCTGAGTGGGACACCAGCTATTCATTTCCCTGAAATGTCCCATGTACGCATTCCTTACACCTTATTGTATGTGTTAACGAATGCAATAAAGTCGTACTGCTGGCGGCCAAGCTGAGGCATCCTCTCACAAATCAGTAGTAATTAAGACAAATCATTTTGTTTCAATAGATTATATGTGCTGAGAAAACTTGAAAACAGAGAACACAATAATATTTATGGTTAAGATGTTGAGGCAATTTTACATATTATTGAATATTCGAGCAAATATATTTAGAGTAGTTAGAATCTTAATAGTAAATCTTTGGCATTTGCTTCTTGGAAGCAGGGAATGGGAATTCTGAATGAAAAGAAGGTTTCCAAACCCCAAGTCATGAGTGGACAGTCCCCTCACTGGACCCACATCCTTCCCTGTTTCTTGAGAGAAAAAACAAATAGTGCATTTCATGATTTTTTTAGTAATACAGAAAGAAGAGTTGTCCGCCTTGGTGCACAGGTGTCTCCATGGCTCCCAAACAGCTTCCCATTCCTACAAACAGGGCCACACATGTGCCACTGTCCTGAGAAGTCTAACCAGCAGCAGTTCCAATGCAACACCCCTAGGAGTGCACCTGCTTCATCATCTAGACCACCATCACTTTCTGTGGAGGTCCTGTAACCCGCCCCTCCAGACCAGGCCCCGATCTCCCAACAGCCCGTGATTCCATAGACAATCTATTGCACTCAGATATGTGAGACTTTTGGGGGACGTTCCAGATCCAAACCACAATAGTTAAGTTGCATTGTTTCCACTTTTGACAGCCTCTGGACAATAGAACCCTGGGCTCTCCATCCCCTTCCATGGAGCAAAGGTGTTAATCAACCACACTCAGGCTCCCTCCCTCCCCAAAAGTACCTGCCGTCCTCTCCTCTTCCCGTATTTTAACGTTTCCTTTATTCAGTCGCGGAAAATAGTCTCCTCAACATATTCTCTCATGTAAGTCAGCACGAATCCCTCGGTAGATCCCAGCTATGGCCAGTTGGCTTGTTGATAGAAAGACATTCTAATAACTTTATCGGTAATTAGCCCCCACTTGCCATTTTGCACATGGACCAAATAAGAATATGTAACTGCCTGTTTTGGCGCTTGTTTTTTTTTTTAAACTTTATAATATTGGCATAGAAAGGATTCCTTAAAAAGTTTGTAAAAGAAAATTTAGCAAAGTCAGGTCACCCTTGAAGACAAAGAAAATGGTGGGGTGAGTGGCAGCTCTCTCTCTCTCTCTCTCAGGATTTTTTTTTTTTTTTAGGGATTTGACTAATGGTGCCAAAGGTGATGTTATTTCCAAACTTAAAAGAAATCTCCAAGTGGCAAGGTTTCAGTCTTTCTTCTTAATGTTATTCTGCATTATTACATATGATCTAATCAATAAACTGAATTAAAATCCGGAGCGTCTGTTCATTTCTTGAGAGGTAAACTGGAGAATGAAACCAAGGGCCTGGACCGACGGAGTCAGCCCATGGAAAGAGACCTGGGTGGCTGAGAAGATCCGACGGAGCACCAACACAGCACTTTCATAGCTGTTGCCAGGGGAAAGTGGAAATGGATGCAAACCCGACAGCGCGCCTAGGTAGTTGACACGAACGCGACCTTCCACGTCAGGCACATCCAGGAAGGGAACGGCTCACTGACTACAACAGTGATTAAATTACACTGGAAACAGAGCATCAGTTTTCTATTAGTGATTACAGAGGCTGTACTAGTTCCTCAAAAGTTCACAATGCAAGATGACTCGTGAAGACAACCTCAACGGGGGAAGAATTAAGAAAGAGCACTTGTTCATATATTCATGTATTTGCCTTCATGCATCGAAAGTCGTTGATTTGTGTGTGTGTGTGTGTGTGTGTGTGTGTGTGTGTAAGATGTTCCTTTTGACAACTGGAATTCACCGGTGAAGCAGGGCTATCGCTCCACTCACGGAGCACACAGCACGCTGAAATAGGTATTAAGCATAACAAATCAAATGCCCATACAACCATATAGGTTCTGAAAGCAAATGTTGGAGAAAAGCTCAGAGCATTAAAGTGCATGTTAAGCCAAATATAATGACTTGATCAAAAATGTAGTGAAAGTGTAACTTTTTTAAAAAAGTTTATTGAGTTAAAAGATGATTGCCTCAAGTGATGGAAGGCATGTGTGCAAATCAAGGGGAATATTTTGGGGGGTTGAGAAGGGCTAATGGCAATATGCATTTTATTCTAATATTTTTAATTTAATATATATATGTATGTCCTTATCATATTCAAAAATGTTGTTTCATAGCAAAAAAATTAGCATGGATGACCCAGATGCCTTGTGACACGTGGAGACCTGGTGTTTAGAACACAAGTCTGATTTAATGTTCACCATGACAATTCATCATCAAACAGGTCAAAGTTGTACAAAAATCGATTTCAACTCCTAACTTAATAAAATCTTCCAGGCCATAACATATCTTTACTACACACCTACAGACACACATATAGACCCGACTCCCACACAAGCATCATAAACACTGGGGCACCTGGATCATCTGAACATATCTTACGCAGCTCAGTGTGGTGGTGTGAATCTGAGATAGGTTCGAGTCTACAGAAGAACTCAAACAACTAAGACGGTGAAGCTTAGTATCATGTAGAGTCTTCATTGACTCCGATATAGTATTGAACACTGGTGAAATGCGCCTGAGAAGGGTGAGTGCCAAACTATTGACTCCCAAAGAGGACACGTAGAGACAGACATCGGGAGCAAGATGCCCTGTCCTCCCTCACAATGTGGTATCACAGGCTGGCACTTAGCATTCTCAATTAACTAGAGCCAAGTAACCCATTATCCTTGGCAATTAAGGAAAAATCACTTAATTTTTCTCAATTATCCAGACAATTTTACAAAATTTTAAAGTCTTTTTTAAACAGTAAATCACTAGCTCAAAGATTCCTCATCAGTGCTGTACATCACGACCATCATCTCTTGACTCTGCTGAGAGGGAATAGTGACATGTTTGTGGAGAGAAAACTGTGTGTGCTACAGAAAGTGGGCTACTGAGTCCAACAAGACAAGGTTTCTCTGGAAATAGTGTTAAATCAAACGTGCCGGATCCAGCGGTTGTACTCCAGCGTGACGTGAAGGGGATCACAAGATAGGAATGTGAAGGCAAGGCTGGGCACGGATAACTTCCCATTGTGGTCTGTGTCACGGAAATGGACACATTTCAGGGCCACCCGACTCTGCATACATTTGCCATATAGGGAACACAGATGAAAGAGTATTTCAGCTCTTTAGTTACTGAGAAACACTGTATCACAATACAGAAATTTGTGTGTGGCCATAACATCATGGTCATCACAAGCATCCCTCCTCTCTGTTTTCACTTTCCATGGCCCACAAAGCACAACCCTGGACAAAATGCCTTCCCAGAATCCTTTGTGGACCAACACATTCTTTGTCATGAGAGACGAGTACAGGTCACGGTTTGGTTGTTCTGAGCATGCGTTTTAAGAAGAGAGACTCACCTCCTCTCGGCCTTTCAGCTAAGACCAGGTGTGAGATGGACCCACTGTTGCCTGCATTTACTTTTGGCTTTGCCTCCGGGGCTGCAGCTGCACCTGTGCAGACAGACATCACACGTTAGGGGACGCAGAGCAGGGGGCAGCAGGCGTTCAATCCTGAGCCAGGTCTCTGAGCTTCTTCCTCATCCAAGGACGCAAACCCCCGAGACAAGGTTAGTACACCTCAGCTTTGAGCCGCCGTGTCAGAGGAGGAGGAAGGGTCCTTAGGGATGCTAGTGTATTGCAAAGTTATATAATTGTATGCTAAATCCTAGGGGGAGTTTGGGATATGGAATGCAACTTTATAAAAATGCATAACATTAAGCGCCAATATCTTCTTCATTTTCACAACTACCTATCTCCACATTAATCTTGAATTACGGTAGCATATTCGTGCATACATGTTGCAGTGTATCTCCATATAAACACACAAGCCTATGAGGTATGACTTCATGATAACTGGTGAATATAACCTACTCAGTGACTCCAGGCTGGCCCAGACAGCATGCCAAGGCCCCAGTTCCACAACAAAAAGTCCAACAAGCCTCTATTGTCAATTATGAAAGTACATTTTTCTAACAGGAGTGATATGCACAGATTGTAATTTCAGCTCTGAGGGAGACTGAGGCAGGAGGATAGCCAAGTTTGAGCCCAGCAAGGCCAACGCAGCAAAATCCTGTCTCAAAATAAAAACTAAAGAAAGGCTGGGAGGTAGCACCCATGGACTCAATAGCCCCACCTCCCAGAAAAGGGTGAAAAGACACAGGCATTGGTTTATGACAAACCAACATACAATCTAGCCTTGTGTGAAGAAGTTGTGCAAGTTCCCCCCAGTCCCCAACTGCAGAGAATGCACCCAGAGTGGACAAGGCTGAAGTTTGGAGCTTGACCAAACTATGGCTCTTAAATCTGCCTCCTTTATGAACTGGAAAGAAGGGAGAAAGGCCCTTCTATGCAAAGGTTCAGATTTCTTATCCAACCAAAAGAACAATGACCTATTCAGTCTCCAGCTTTTTTACACCTAAAGTACATCAGGCACCAGCCTAAACCATAAAATGGAATCCATAGCTAAACATTCCCATCGTGCCGTTGCATTAATATTGATAGTGTTAACACGACTTTCCAAATGTTCCTCGTGTTAAATTGCTTCCTGTTTATTTAAGAACTATTCTGTTGTTGCCATGAAGAGTCTGCCATGCGTTAATGGATTCAGTGGTCATGAGCAAGTGTCCTCAAAGAAAGGGTGCGTGCCAGCACCGGGCCTCCTCAGCCATCTGCTCCGTGGAGCGGAGATCCTACACCGGCAGTGCAGACCCAGCTACAAGGCTGGGACCCCAGGCCACGGGCACGCACTTCCTCCACTGGTCTCACGCTCTCCCTGTAACGCACCCACCGAGCTCACAGCCTCCGTCCAAGCAGCTCTGTGGAAACTACATTTCCTATGCAGCATCTCCTTGTCTCAGGGCAGCCTGGCCTGAGCTTGCAAATAGAACTCTGCCCATTTCCCCCAGTTTTCCAACCAGGTCTCATTTCCACATTTGGTTTAGTAACCTGGGGCATAGCCTGCTACCAGCTAGATCTTGCCGGCTTTGTCCCTATTTATAGACAATTTGCTTATAGAAAATAGAAAGAAAAAACCCTTTTTCTTGAACTATGATCCTTTTGGGATCGTAACTCCCTTCCCGCGTCACTCTTCGCAGCCAATTTTGGAAGTCACAGACAAATCTCTCCCCCGGTTGATAAATGGCCTCAGTAGGAAGAGGCTGAGGTGATGGGTAGACAGGCTGTGCCGTGCGCACACAATTCCAGGACCTCTGGGATGCATCCTTTGTGGTCTCTTCTCAGGATATATATACACATTTAAGACTAATTTGAGGTAGGTCGTAGTTTTGACTCAGTTGTAAAAAGGTTAGGCCTCAATAAGAATTTCAGGTTCCGTGGAGAACATGTCCTCAAACTTCTGATGACCAAGGCGTGGGCCACCCTCGTCGATTCCTTTTGAGATGATGAGCAGGTTACCATTGCTCAAGTGCTCACGTCCTTCCGTCTCCCCTTCGCTTTTGCAGCTGAACGCTGCCTACACCAGATCACGGGAGGCCCAGGCCAGCCCAGCTCAGCACCCTCCCTGGGTCCAGCCAGTGGCATCTCCTGATGTAGCCGAAGACCAGCTGGCAGTGAGCCTTTGCAGACCTCCCGCCACCGCTGCGAGGAGGGTGTTAAGCCAAACTCAACACTCAGTCCCCGTGAGGTGAGAAGATGAAGGACTTGTGAAAATACGCTGCAGCTGGGAGTTGGGGCACACGTCCACTGGGCCGGCGAGGGACAAATATGCCCACTAAAATGTCTGTCTGGAAAGTGCAAATCGTTAGAAAATATCTCTGGAAAAACTGACAAAGGAAAATATGTAATAACATTAACTATTTTTTAAAATCCAGGATGCAATAAAACTAGAATAGCCCAAGTTCTGTCGTAATAGAAAGAGGCAAAGTGCAGAATCAACTTTGTAGATATTAAAATTACAAGTGACGGGTGAGAGATGGCCCATTAGAGTGAGAAAAGAATATGTGATTTTATGAGAGATCTGAGGGACAGGTTAGAGAAATATGATTTTTCAATAATAGCTACTTTCAAAGAAGAAGCAAACACAGCAATTGCAATCACAGGAGAAAGGGGAAAAAAATCACAAATGTCGGCTATGCGGTCAAGAACCGAAAGGTGTGGTCGTTCACTTCCAAACTTAGTCGGTGGAAATGAATAGCAAAGCTTATGTTTAAAAAATATCTAGTTTGAGAGGAGAACTATTTCAAGTTTTCAAGGAGGGAAAAAGTTTTCTTTAACTAACATTACAATCAAATTAGCTTCATATTCATCAAAAGAAAAAAATAAATGTCAGATGAGACAAGTCAGACTCAAGTTTAGACAACTATATTGTAATTTAATAAAACTGAGAGTCAACTGTGATTTTTTTCACAAAATCTTGAAAGAAATCATCTTCATTTGACTGTACGGATCATAGAGTTGGTCACCTCATTCTGATTCAAGCACAAGTCTGTCTGAAAGCTGAGGCAGATATTCCCTCTCAACCTCTCAGTTTTTAAAACGTCCACAAGCTCCTCAGATGAACGACACACTTACACACACACTTAAATGAAAAAAAAAGCTTAGGCTGGGGACAGCTCAGCAGTTAAGGTGCTCACCTAGCAAGCACAAGGCCCTGAATTCGAATCCCTAGCACACATAAGGCAGGCGTGGTGGCACATGCCTCTAATCTCAGCACTCGGGAGGCTGAGGCTGGAGGATTGCCGTGAGATTGAGGCCAGCCTGAGCGATACAGCTAGAATAGCTAGAATAGCAAGACCACCTCAAAACAAACAAAATTTCAAAACTGAAAATAATAAAAATAAAGAAATAATACAAAATTCAAAGAAGAAGAAGAGAAAGGAAGACATTAGAATGGCTGATTTTCAGTCCCCTAACAAGGAGACTGACATTTGGAAATTATTAATCCAACTTAATGAATTTATCTCACTCCTCTCGCTACAGCACAGGTCACATAGTTCACCTCCCCAGGCAAACACCCTAACTAAATGCGGTCACTCTGTCACAAGAATGAGCCCAATGTTTTGATCTCCCTCGGTCTTGAACACGATTTCATGATCACATTCTCTCATATAAACATGATACTAGTTTGCTGACAAATTCTCTTTAAAAGTTGCTTATTACTTTCAATCTTTTTAAAGCAATGTATTGATAAGGCAGATTAAAAGGTGAGTACGGCGTCATGAAACAATGCCAGGGCTGTCATTAAAAACACAACTGTGTACTGTAGAAACCAACTCTGAGGTTGACTTCCTTCTCCCCATCCTGTCATCCCGGCTTCACCTGGACAGCCTGTTCCTCCCTCCAGGGCACACCCAGCCTCCAGACAACCCAGCCACCAGAGCCAGAAATAATTGCAGGTACACTGACGCCTCCCAGTTCAGTACTAAACGCGTCAGGTGTGCTGTCCTGCCACAGCATTAGCAGTAAACTCTATGCTCTGGTCAGGAGTCAAGCATTTTACCCCTGTGTGCTCCCAGCGAGGAAGAGAGCCTCCACTATAGGGCTAGCATCCAGCTGTGTCAAAGAACTTCTACACGGACAAAGAGGGTTGTCACCTTACCCCAGTGGTGATGAATTGGTCACTTGTCACAGCGGGGAGACCCCATGCGGTGGGGAACGTGGCCATGCCGGGAACGGGGCTGAAAACGGTACACCTGGCTTTGGTCAGGAGAACTGGAGGAAGTCCTGGGGAGCCGGGGGTTCAGGCTGGAGTGGATGCTGCCCCAGACCGGAAGCAGTTCTGCACTTGGTCCTTCGCCAGCTAAGCTGTCCTGAAGGGGACGCCCAAATAGCGCCAAAGAAGCTGTAGCCGAGGAGGGAGACCCGGAACCCACTGGGCTTTGGCTGAGTGATGAGGCGGCCGCTGTTTGTGTGGGCCGCAGAAGAAAATTGCTTTAATTTCTGCTTGGAGAGAATTACGAAGCAGCCCTGCTTTGCCCGCTCACACGGTGGTCTCGGAGTGACCTTTGCGAAGGCTTGTGGGAGATTATTCACACGTCATAGAGAGCAACGCGCCCTTGCCTGAAGGGCCAGGCCAGCCTCTGAACGTCAGGAATTGCTCCTCTGTCCTTTCCGGTTTCTTCCATCTATCATGTTAAGAGTGAGATAATTGTAAAATAAATTTTACACCAGTTGCAAAAGTTTTTGAGTTAATAAGCCTGTAAAATATTTTGCTGATTATGCTGGCTGAAGGATAGTTATAGATACAACGAAACTTGGAAGGTTTTTTTTTGTAAATATAGCCTCTGCCTACTTTAAATAATAAATGTGGAATGTCATTAATGGAAGAGTTTAGATGAAAAGTCATGTCTTTGATTTCCGGGTCTCTTCAGCTGTATTTATACATAGAATAAAAACCTAGAAGAAAAATTGCTCAAAGGGAAAACACTCAGCATTATTCTATTACTTCTTTAAGCGTTTTACTTTATAACTTCATCTCCTAAATATCTCATAAATTTTTATATAAATTTAAAATGACACAGCTTTTCAACCTATCCAGGCCCTGGCTTCCAACTGACCCTAAGCTTATCTTCTTAGACCACTCTGTGGCATGGGCTGAATGGGTCCAAAGTGTATTCCAAGCAATATGCCCTAAGAGCCGGCTCCTCGTCTCCAGGCTAACCTCTGCACAGCATTGCTCTTAATTTCCCAGAGATCCCTTCAGCGTATGAAACGGTCTCTGCTTTCGACAACTGTACACATTTTGTTTACCACCATCTATTACAGGGTAACGATCCGGGTATCCCAGTTGTCCACAGGGCAAGTTGGCAAATACCGTTAGGTCAACTCACGGAGTATGTGTGTGTGTGCGTGTGTGTGTGTGCAGTCGGGGGGGTGCTTTCCCTTCTCCCTACTGTCCTATTGACTACGTATCAGAATGCCTGAGAACGCGGTCTCTGGAATCCACTCAGCCTCGCCTGCTGGTGGCTGTGTTCCAGCTCCAACTCCAGCTTTAGTTTCTGCCGATTGCAGACTTCTATCCCTTGCCCTCCTGGGGTCAGTGATGTAGTCACTCACCGATCTACTCATGTAGTGAGTGTGCGTGGAGAACCTGCTACACCAGCGTTTTATGTTACAAAGCTCATGTGCCTCCCCAGGCCACACCGCTCCCCACCGTGAGGTGCAGCTTTCTTCCCTTTGAAATCATTTCATTTGGATTGAAATGCCTTTCACGCACAACACGGGACGTGAGCCCGTCAGCTGGAACTCCACAGCGTTCTGTCCGCATTGACGTCCTTTTCCTACCTGCCTCTCTGTGACGGACTTGAGCCAGTGTGGCCTTGAACAGCTAGTAGATCATCTTTTAATGACAATACTCATCAACTTCAGCACCTCCCTACCGTCTGACTTAAGCCTGTAAAATTCGCTAAATTTCAAAAGAAATCATGCTAAGGATATAGACATGTAAAAACTTGGTTGTACCAGTAAGCTCTCATAACATATTGCGTACAGTATACTCAGTGACCTTGATAAATGCCAACTGCACTTTTGGTCAGAGGGGATTGCGCTATGTGAAGTATTCACAGCGGGCCTGGCAATGAAGCTCCAAAAGGGGGTTATTTTTCCTCTTTTGGTTGATGTCAGGGACTCAGCGTCACTCTTGAGGGTCAGCTGCAGCACCACTCAGGAGCGAAGCTGCAGATGCCCTCTCTAAGGAACCAGAAACAATGCCTAGACTTTTCTTCCTAAATGTTTAACTAGTCCACATCATTGACTACCTTTAGTTCTGTCAAGGGAAACCTGTTGGAGGTTGTAATTATGCTAATTAATAGGCTTTAGTTTAAAAAGTAATAAAGAAATGTTGGACTCCAATGTCACAAAGATACTGGAATGCAAAGTGAAGATACAAAAACCAAAATGCCCTGGCAGTATGGAAATGTAGCCTGTCTGATGTCCCATCCACCCATGGACCATGTAATGCCTGACTTCTGCAGTTGTAGCATATACTGACTACACTGAGTTACACACTGAATTGCATGTCCATATGTGTTGAAGCAAATTACAGCCAAAGCAAGACCGGCCCCTGGCCTGTCAAGTTTGCATCCGGCGTGGTGATTATCAGACAGATGCTCCCTAACGAGATACTTTCCCGTTCACAAGTGAGTTGAACCGAACACTGGGACAAAGTTCTAATGAGAGTAACTGAGCCACGTTAGCCAGACTAAGGATGTTTCGGACATTTGAAGCCTAAAAAGGTGTGCCAAACACCAGCCTGGAGATTTTGTTCAGCCTGAAGGATCCCATCACCTTGAAAGAAATAGATTTGTCAGAAGGTAATTTTAAAGGGTTGCTTCAAAATCTACTAAATTCATCCTGACTTCCATTCTCAGGCTTTATTCTTATAATTCACTTTTTTTCAAATTTTGTGAAATCACTATTTTTCTCTTCCAGAAGTACATTTGTAGTATATTTTAGGCTTGAAATTTAAACTATTGTTTTAAAAAGAAATATGGCTCAGGACCAGCCTGGCTTATACAGCCAGACCCTGTTTCAAAAAGAAAGAAAGAAAGAAAGAAAGAAAGAAAGAAAGAAAGAAAGAAAGAAAGAAAGAAAGAAAGAGAAAAAGAGAGAAAGAGAGAAAATATGACAATAGTATGCTAAAATACTAATGGATTTATCTGTGTCCTTTGTGAATATTAAAAAGTTGATTTCTATGCATTTGAGACAATCTCTTGTTATATAAACACTTAGAATGGTAGATGTTTTGGGATTTCATTTCATTATAATAGAATAGTCTATCTCCAGAAGGTCCTCCTGGAATGAACTCTGTCCTACCAGTTTTTGACTTCAGGATCGAGCCTACGAGCTGCAATTTTTTTTAATGCAGTGTAACGTGGTACCATAAACACGAAACTTTAAGAAAATGCGCATTGACCACCTTACGGTTGGTTCTGTGTGTTGAGAGACCAGAGCAGCTTTGTTGAGGTCTCTGCCTGGGGCTGTGATCTCACCTGTCCTCTGGGTCCTCCCTTAGGTCAGCGGTGGTTGGAGGAACCTCTGTCCTACTACAGTAAAACGAAAGCCCCCATGCATCCATGCCATCTTGGCTGCTGTGTGGAGTCACCTTGCTCCTGGAGGATGCTCCTGTCCCTGTCCCAGCCACAAGCAGCCCCGGCCACCTCCTCTTCAAGAGCTCACCGGTCAGGTCATCCAGGCCAACCTTCCCTCTAATTACCTCAAAGTCACATGGCAGGACAGGAAAAGCCCTCCAAGGAACCGGTGAGGAGGGAGCAGGACCTACAGGAGGGTCTCAGTGAGGTTGGCTGAAAGAGTCCTGGTCTACCATTAAATTTTGGGAGATTCCATCTTTGCTTCAAGTGACAGCTGCCTAACAGAAAAGACTCAGTCCCCAGGACAGGGCTGGCCTCATGGTCACAGTGCATGGTCATTAGGGAAGCACCAGCTGGGGGACAGCTGGACTGTGACTTTTTTTTTGTGTTTATATATTTATTTATTTTCTGGCACTGGGGATTGAGCCAGGAATTACATCCTCACCCCATTTCTATTTTCATTTGAGACAAGTTCTCACTAAGTTGCTACCTTTCCCATGCTGGAGATCGTCCTGTCCCGGCCTCCCCAAGGGCTGGGATTTGAGGTCTGTGCCACTGTGCCTGGTTTCACAGGGCACTGAGGCACAGATCTCGGAGCCTAGAAGCTGGGCCTTGGACCCTGGGGCGCTTCCTGCCGTGGGGCAGCTGGACACGGGGCGGAGACATCCTGAGAATTCAGTCTGGGCTTCGTTCCCCTGGGGAGCCTTAGAGGTCCTTCAAGTTCTCACCGACGTGTTTTTGCTGTCGCCAGTGTGGTCACTTCACACAGTGTTTCTTCCTTGATCTGGAAAGAGCCCAGCACAGGGCTGCTGAAAGTAGCACGTGTCCTTGAAAACAGTTTAAGTAAGAGGAAAACGTATCTTATACTGTAATTACTCCCACAAAATGCAGTCCAGCCGTGATGACACAGGCGTAGCCGGATTCCACGTCCCACCTGCGTGCGGCGAGTGCCTGGACTTCGGCTGATACTGATTCCTACAATACGAATGGGGGCACAGGCAAACGAGGCTGAAGTTGATTTGCTTTTGAGCAGAATGGCGTGTATGTGATATTTGACACCTGTTGAGTTTTCCTGATTTACCGCTTTCCAGCGATGGGACTGTGGGAAAGTTATTTGAATTGTCTGCATCCTGGTTTTGTCATCTGCAAATTAAGATATACTTCAATGTTTCTAAAATATCTACAATCAACAAAGGCAAATTTTGGATTTTTTAAAGATTCTTCAAAAAATAAATATTTGAATGAGGAGAGTTTTTAACAATGATTTGTGGTTTGTGTATTGGTTGTCTACATCGCAGTAAATTATTTTATCTAAAATGCTATTTTTAAAATATTGTTGTAATTGGGGCTAAAGGAGTCGCTCAGTAGTTAAAGCACTTGCCCAGCAAACTCAAGGCTCTGGGTTTGATTCCCCAGGACCACATAGCTGCACGTGATGGTCCACGTCCATAATCCTAGAACTCGGGAGGCTGAGGCGGGAAGAATGCCCTGAGTTCAAGGTAGGCCTAGGCTACACAGTGAGTTCAGAACCTCTGGATGGATGACAAAGCAAGAACTCCTCTCTCTCTCTCTCTCTCTCTCTCTCTCTCAATATATAAATATATGTAATTATCCAAATTATTTGTATTGCATTTTTACATTTTGAAGAATATTTTTATTACATAAAGTGAGAAGCATGTTCACAAAGATCAGGCATTCTTAGTAACGAAGATAATTTAGATACAATTTCATCCTTTCAAATCCAAATAAGAGACTACTGTTTAAATATATAAGGCAGCTAATAATATAAAAATTTGTTTTACTTTTAGTATTGAATATTAAATAGGAAAATGTAGAGGGATAACGACTGATAATTATATGTTTCGGTTTCAAAGTTAAGGTCACGTTGAGCATTTTTAACCTAAGAGTAGCTATTAAATATGTGCCTAATAATTATCCTATTTGAAAATAAAATTATAGATCATAATATACAGGAAGGCTATTTTATTTGAAATGCCTTTTTCTATAATATATGTATGGAAGCAAGTTAACAACCACAATCTAAACATAATTAACATTCCTGAAGGCATTTGAAAAAAAGAAAAAGAAAAAGGAAGCATGGTATTTGGGAGACTTACAAATTATACAATTGGAAAGCAATCAAAACATTGTCTGTGCTATGATTATATCTATGAGGCAGTACCAGTGGTCCCACGTATAAATCGTCACATCATCACAAAGCGTATTGGGTTTTGTTGATCCGCCTTTATTGTTAACATTGTTTACATGAAAAAGTAACAAAGTAGCACTCAGTTGTTTATACTTCAAAGTTTGTAAACCCAAGCATAAGGAAAATTCATTGATAATTCCAGTTGACCCAATGATAATGTGTTAGTACTGTTCTCTTCATTCCAAGAACCCAGCGGAGAATGATCTCCCCCAAAACTTACAGTCTTCTTGTTCACCCAGCTCCTGATATCTTCCCCAGATTTCCTGTGCAGAAGTTTCTTGGAGAACCATTATCCACTAGTAGAAAGGCTGAACTTCAAATAAAGAAACCAACAGTGCTCATTCTTTATACTGAGAGAGAATAGAAAAGAACACCATTATTGCTGGCGGGAATGGAAAATGGCGGAAACATTTGGAGAGGCACATGTTTACAAAGCTAAAGACAGACAGTCTTCCCATGTCATACAGCAACACATGTATACCCAACTGGCTCAAGGCGCACGACCACACAAAAGCTGTAGATGTTTACGGCAGCTGCACTTGTAAACACTGTGACCCAGAAACAACCAAAGTGTCTCAGTGAGGAGTGGACAAAAAAAAAAAAAAGGCCACACACCCATAGAACAGACTATCACCCCACGATAAAAAGATATTGGTTGTCAAGCCAGGAAATGACCCGGAAGGCTCTTAGATGCTTTTGATTAAAAAAAAAAAAAAAGTCCAGCTGAAAAGGCCACATGAAGAGAGAAGACTGGATCTCCCAATCAGATGAACTGCAGAAAACCGTGTGTGGACTTTGCACCCAGAAGGAGGTTCTTACCACGGCTGCCGGCAGCATCGCTCTTCCAGCAAGTGTGACGGTGAGGGGGAAAGGACAGACAGCAATTGCACAAGGGTGAAATGTGTCGGAAGCTCGCCTGGCTGGGTGGGCTGAGTGAGACATTAATATTTACTTACTGAGGGAATAACGTCTCGGCACGACGAAAATGGGACTTTACCCCTGGGGTCCTCTTCCCCTAAGTGTCTCTTCAGTGTAACTATGAGGGCAGCGTCAGACACGTCCCTATGAGGGAAGTTCTACAGACATGATGGAGTAGCGCTCCTCAAAATTGTCAAGGCATCGGGACCGAGCCTCTGTCACATCCAAGGTAACCCCCAGGAGGCATGAGGATGCCCTGCAATACACACTCTGGGTGGCACCACACTGGACCCTGCCCGAAGGCATCCTCCAGTGAACAGGCCAACGAAGTGGGCTGTGCACACGCCACTTTCCCCGTCCCAGGAGCAGAGAGCCAAGCAGCGTACAAGGACACCTGAAACGTCCAGCAGCTGAGCAGGGGGCCCCATCTAAGGTTGGTGACAGGAATAAGAAACCGGGGGGAGGGGCGGACTGGGGCCTGTTGGGTTAACAGAAGTGTTTTGATGCTGTGTATTAGTCATTTCACAGGAGGTTGTGGCTTCTATATTTCTCCCCCTTTTTGTCTGCTTGGCCTTCAGGTCCCTTTTGAGTGTCTGTAGTGAGGACGGAGTCTCTAGGAGAGCCCCGACAAAGGGAAGGGAGTAGGGGACTTCAGATTCGGGGAGTATGGGTCAGGTGAGACAGGATAAGGACGTGCAGTGCGTGGAACAGAAGAAATCTACTGTTGCCAGTGGAGCTAGGGTGCTAATGGGAGCTGCATGAGAAGGACATCTGGAGTGCGCAGGGTTAGTGGCAGGGAAAGGGAGGGTGGAGTGGACGGCCAGCAGACCTGTGGGGCCACAAAGTCTGTACGTCCCAACCCTTGGGCCCTTCCGTGCGGGCTGTGAGCATGTTGTGTTCCAGGGCAGGGGGAGGAGGCTGTGCCCACTCATACATGAGAGAGAACAGCGTTAACCATGGCAAAGGTGGTTCGACTGGGCTGCAAAAATGTAGGTCAGCCCTCAGACAGGATGCCAAGACCACAGCTCTATCCAGCAAGCTCATGGCGAGGCCCCAGCGGGGGCGTCTCTCAGACGGATGCCTCGTCTTAACACATGGAGCCCTACTTCTCTCTGAGTGACGTGATCTAATTAACTGCTGTTCATGACTCCTACCTGTTTGGTACCGGATTTCATGAGAATCGACAGTTAATAAAATCGGTAAGTCTTGCAGAGAGGCCACGAATCTGAGAAGTTTCATCATTTTTGCCTAATTTTCCCCTTTGTGAAATATGGGTAACTGGAGAACTGCTGCCAATGTTCAGATTTTTACCTTTTTAATTTAATGAACTTTTATTGAACACAACCAGGGAATCTTGCAATGTATCTGGCACAAAGTATGTCTTTGTTTCTGAACTGCTGTGTAGGTGATTTAAAATTAGAACTGAAAGTGACCCTGAAGAGGGGCCTTCACGCCGGGCGATCTGTTGAGGGACACATTGATTTCCGTGTCTTCGTTCTGTGCCTAGGGAAAGGGATCCGTGAAAGTGTGCGCCTCCCCAAGGTCCCCAGGTTGGCCGGGTGGAGGCAGGTGACAACCCAGGTCTGGTGGCATTTCAACAAAAGAATATCTAAAAGTAAAAGAGGAAGAAGGAAGAGGGGTGAGGGAGATTCAAGACACGGGTGGGAGCAGACCCGGTGTTGTTGGCTTCATGATGGTGGGGTTCCCACCGAAATGTGAGAAGGTGGGTGGTGATGAGGGAGTTAGGGAGAGAAACTCCCAGCCCCAAGGGAGCGCCGCAGCCCTGGTTGGCACCTGGAGCCCAGCCCTCCCTTGGAGGCCTCGGCCAACCATTGCTTGCCGGGCCTGTTAGGAAAACTGAGATTGTCAAGGAGACTTGTTACAGACTCCTATGTCTTAGAGGGAGCTTTCTCCTATGAGAAAAGAACGCAGAGTTGTGTCCTTATTTGGTCCTTTCCCCCACATCATCTGTGAGTAAGGCATTTGTCTTTACTGTTTGGGCCTCTAAGCTCATGGGCCGGACCGTGCCGTCGAGGAAGGAAGAAAGCTGTGTGGGTGGCATACTGCTCCCAGGGCAGCCGGAGGGGTGCGTGAAGCTCACAGTGACCTGGACACGCCACTTGCAAGCTCCGATTTTGGACACTTACATTCTGCGTGATCTTAAGTGAATCAATTCTTGTATCTGCCTTGATGTTATGAAGATAAATAGAAAAAAAGGCATTTATGGAAAAAAGACATACATTCGATTCAAACTGCAAGGGCGTCCAGTGGAGAACTTGGAAAAGAAACAGGAGAACTAAGCCTTTCCAGCTGTAGCTTTGCCGGAGTCCTGCCAGTCAGAGTGTAGTAAGATCCACCCACGGGTCCTGGCACCCCACCCCCACCCCCGCCGCTCACAGGGCCCCTGACTGTGGCCTCAGGAGCCACGGCTTGCTAACCTCACACCCACAGATGATGGTCACATTCAGGAAGTTTACACTTTTTCTCTGCTTTAAAGAGGACGCTGCCCCCTTGGCTTGGGGGGAGGACGTCCTTGGCCCGGCAGTCGAGACCTGGGAGCACAGACTCATCCCACCGACCCCCGGGCACTGCCCATCCTAACCTTGCTGTGCTTGTAGAGAAGGTGAGGCAGCTTTGGGGGCAGAAGATCTGCGTGAGTTAGTCTGGGCTCAGTCGCCAGCCTGGCACTCATCCCCAACTGTACTTTGGATAAGCACTGTGACCCGTTTTCCAATCTGTGAGACAGACGTGCTACCCGTCAGAACAGGACTGAGGCAGATGTTTAGTGTGAGGACCTGGCTCCTGCCCTGGTGGCAGCCTGGCAGACGTGGGTGCGTCGGGCCGGCCAGCCTTCAGGCCGGGGCTAGGGCTGCCGTGTGCCGGGGGGTTCCGTCCTGGTGCGCAATGCTGTCCCATCCCCACGGCCCACGGTCGCAGCCGTGCGAGGACCTGAGGGCACACACCGCGTGCTGCAGCACAGCACCGAGTCCTGGTGCGTTTATGCATGTGTGTGTGGAGGGCAGGGGTGATGGCATACATGTTATATGCTCGTTTATGCACTTTATATTTTAACAGGCAGTAATGTCGCTACTGCCTGCTAATCAGATGAGTAGTAATTACTGTAAAATACTCTACCCGTGTGCCTTTCTGAGCCGAGGGTCTTTTCTGGAATATCTTCCCTCAGAAATGACCTCATTTCTTTAGAGCTGCTCTGTTTTCTTGTCTGTTTGCCTAGGAGACGGGCAATACCAAAGCACTTCTGATGGAAAAAAAGAAGAAAAATAGCTTTTCACACCTTGGCACTTCTGTGGTGATAACATCACACGCTGACCGCTGACAGACCGAGTTAAGGTGTGGCACTCTGAATCCATCAGGTGCAAAACCCAAAAGGCCTCAGATGTAACAACAAAGTATACCAGGACGCCAGTGGCGTGCCATTACGTTGGCATAATGTAAGCCATAATGGTGTGTGAGCATTTTGGTTACTGTGTCCTTTCCTACTAAACGTGAAGATGTCCTCATGTGTGGCAATCCTCACAGGCTCCTGTGCCCTCTGGATGGTCTCACCTTGAGGAGCTGTGGTGATCTGCAAGAACTGACTCCCATCATGCCGGTCTACGCTTACGTGTGAACAAATCCTCACTCTACGTCAGAGTCACACACTCACGGCTTCTCAGAGTACCCAGGCTGCACCATTTCATCTAAAACAGCAATCTATCATGGATTAATATAACCACAAAATATAAAAAGGTGTTATTGACAAAGAAAAAAACACAAAGAGATACAAAATATACGTGAAAAATCTTCTGCTAAACATATTACACAGGTGATAATAGCTTAATAAATGTAAGTGCAATAAAATTGTAAAAATACAAAATTTACATGCTGCTCATTGAAAGTAAATGTAGAAGAAAAGAACGTAAGTACTTACTATTAAACTTATCACTGTTTCTCTTAGCCAGTTATAACCTGAGGACAGATTATGGGACGATAGGTGATGCCCATGTGAAACATCTGCTCATATACTTTCAATGAGTACCAGGTGTATCAGTAGTAACATTTTTAACCCGATACACGTCTAGGCTGAAGCCATGGCTCTGTGACAGAAGCGGATCTTTACCACTGTGTGCCTGTCTTGTTCAGGAAGATGTACAGTGGGGTGTTTAGATGGGAAGCGACTCACAAGTGCACAGCCGTGCAAGCCCTGAGTGCTCCCCTCTAGCACCCAAGAGGACAGAGATGCTATACTCCCAAAATGTCGCCTGCCTTGCGGCAGTATTCAGCCTCTAAATTGTCATTATTTATGATGAAAGAAATGGATTTTATACCTTGGGTGAGAGACAAAAGACGGATCTTTAAATTCTATACTCTGACATGTGTGCCTATAGAGTAGCTCCCAGGCCTCCACAGGCACTGGATGTGACCTACCCGCTGTGCAGGGACAGTCCTCTGGAGTGACGCCCGTTGTCTACAAAAGTGGCTGCGTACTCAGAGTCTGTCCTCAACGGCTCACCAACAGTTCAGTGATGGGGCTGGACCCTGTTGCAGCCTGTCCCACTGGGTAAAAGCCTGAGGTTGCTCCACAGACCATGGCTGCGGTGATGTGCTGTGTCCCCCGTGAGACAGCCCATCAGGAGGGCATCGTGCAGGTGAAACAGTCTCTGATCCTCTCTGCTACTTTTCCAAACATCCACCTTGACCCTTTGAGCCATTTACAGTAAGGCCACATTAGGCATCAAAGTTCCGAGCGTGCCGTGCCCGGGACAATCCTCTACCCATAGGGGAGGGTCTGAGCAAAGGCGTCCTCAGGGCCTCAGCCACTTCCCTGCAAGCAAGGCTTCCAAGCAGGTCTGGGGCAGAGGGGCAATCCTGCCACCCGACGCTGTGTGTAGACACTCCGCACCTGCTGACTGGAGCCAGGTGACTGGGCGCCCTATTTCCTTAGCCCTGCTGCCCAGGCAGCAGCATCTGTCATGGCACTGGGGTAGGACGGGGTGGAGAAGGGAGGGAAGGAGCAGACCTCAGCCAAGAGCCACAGACTAAGCCTAGACTGACTAGGTTTCCTGAGATTTTCTTTACAGCCCTAAGACAATTTTCAGAGTCTTTCTGTGGCTGGTTTGTCCTGCATTTTAATATCATTTCCACAGTCATCCCTAGCGTTTCTTTGGAACAGGGGCCACGGAGCTCTGACGAGGACATTCATGACGAAGCTGTGAAGCAGATCCCAAATTCGGAGGGACAGCTGGGACAGCAGCAGCTAGAGAGGGGCCGCTCCGAAGCGAGGTATTTGAGGCTTTGCGAAGAACGTGAAAGCGAGGCATTCTCTGTCCACCAGACAATTTTGGGTTCATCCGTCTTGGGCATTACCCAAAATGTGGCATATTGGACCTATCATGGTAATAATCACATACAGCCCTAAATGTCGATCTCCCTTAATAAGCTCAAGTCTATAACTTCTGACGCTAATCTAAAATTATTAACTAATTAAAATGTATAAAGAGAGAACCATCTGTGTGGCAGACAGCTCAAGAGGCATTTGTGATGATACAGTGCAAGCTATTTTGGTGACTGGGGAGCGTAGAACTTCTGTTTGCCTGTGTCCTCCCTGTTGTCTGAGCGACGCTGTGCGCTTCCTGGCTGGGCTGGATTATGATTTGCCACCGAAAATTGGACTGGATAATCTCTAGGTCAGCAGAGCGTTAGCACCCTTTGATTCTGCACGATGACGGCCTGACTTCCAAGCAAAGCGTGGAGGAGAAAGTTGAAGATAAGGGGTTAGAAGCCGCCTGAATGTTCAGAAATAGAGATTTAGACTAAAGGCTGACGATTCTGGATTTTGTATCTGAAAAAGAGAAAAACAACGGCAGGTTTCTGATGCATGGAAAAGGACAAATAAAAGAAGAAAAATCTACAAAAAGGAAGACAGAAGCAGGAAAAAGCAGGGCGTTTAAAAGACTTTGAGTGTAGGCAGCGTGCAACGTATGTTAGTAACTAGTAACAGCAGTGCTTAAAGTGAGTGCAACAATCCTCTGTTTCTGAATATTAGAAAGAGTCCACTGTTGGTATCACTCTCGGATGCGGTGTGTCATTTGTCTTCATGGCTGAATGGGGCTCTATCACACCTTCTTTAATCCTCTATTATTTCGCGTGTGACTTAGTGATTTATTTTTGTTTATGTAAATTAATCAGTTACCACTGATATGAATTTATGAATATATGAAAGATTACACATAAAACCAGTCTAGACATGTATCTGCTTTGATTAATTTTTTCTTTGATAGAAACAGGATATTCAAACGACAAACATAATTTTTAAAGACTATGCTACAGCCTACACAGTTTAATTTTAAAAGTAGCTCAAAGGTGTGCGACTTTTATTATTTTTGGCCAGTCTTCTGTTACTTACGTTGGAATCCAGCAGGCCCGTCTGTGGGTAGGTGGCGCTCCCACAACCGCCCGGACCAGCTCCGTGGCGGCAGGATGGCCTCTCAGTACCGATACTGATACCAAGCTGCCAAGTTGCCTTGCTGGTTTTTCTTCTTTTCTGGGGAATCAACGCCTTATTGATTCTGTAAACTTGTTTCATTTTATCCAAGAAAATACATTCTTTTTGTGGCAGTAATCTTCGTATCTTTTTTTAACCCGGAGACAGAATTATGCAGGAAACAAAAAAAAATGCAAGATCTATTTTGCATCTGGGAGGGCCTTCCAGGGGACGAGGACGTACACAGGCAAGACTCAGATGAATCAATAGGAATTGCAGTGTTTTGCCTTAGATAGCTTTGTACAAATGGGGAAGACACTTTCTGGAAAGAGCAGGATGTGTCTGAAAGAGGGGAAACAGCGTATTTCAAGCCTTCTCTAGAAGAAATGTCAAGACAAAGTAAAGGGTTACGTCAGAGTCCGAAAATATGCAATCCAAAACTCACCTCGGGGATCACCTGATCTGAACATTCTGCCTTTCCCGATAAACTTAGGAGTCTGAAATCGTCGAACAAGCCCCTAACCCAACAAGGGAACAGACTCACTTGCAGAGCTGCGGGTGTCTCTTGGTGTCACCGAGGGAGAGAGAGGCTGGGTTTGAAGAGCTCATCCTAAGACAACACCCCAGGAGTTTCTACTGCTGGGGATGGAAATGTGATTCTGAGAGTCCACTACGTTTTAGAACCATGGACAAGGCTAGGACTCTGGTGGCCATCGGGTTCATTCATAGTCAAAGTCATGTGCTCCTTTTACTATATGGTGCTGCTTCAATGTGTTCCATTGCCTAAAATCTATGGATTTTTAAAAATGTAAAGTATGGAAGGAAGTTAGTCAATCAAATTTATGATCTATTGAGTGCTATTTTTAAAACAGGTTGTCCATTTAGATTTCAAACAGCTTTGATTAGAGACTGTCCTGAGAAATATTGAAAATTAATGGGAAGTCAGCCCGTGACTTGAGAGCCAACATGTAATATTGAAAGGAAATTAATGAATCAGTACGATGCACTGGATCCACACAGATTCAAATTTAACAGCTGTTTACAGACATGAGGCATTGATTATTGATTTGTGTCTCACTTTTGCCAGTTATTAAAAACGTTAAAATCTCTTGTACTTCACTAAACCATGTGCCCTTCTGTTCTCCTTCCTGATACTCACTTCTTGTTCGCAATTGACATTCTTGGCCAGTGCTACCTGCTCGTCTCTTGGGTCAGGAACTCGAAGAGCAGGATTCTAGTTTATGAGACACATGTTCAAGAGGTCACACTCCATGCTAGAAACTAGATGAAGGAAATGCACAGCTGAACTCAAAGTGTTATTTCACTCCAGATGTACTATTCGCCCTCTCCAAAGTGTTTCATTTGTCTGGTAACTGCTTCACAGCGTAGTTGCTAATTAAACCCAGTTTCTGACATGAATTGCTATTTCACATACGGTTTTCACTTATTTCTTGACTCTTGGTTAAATTCTAAGCTACATAGCTTCTTCGCGCTTTGGTTTCTTTGCCTGGGAAGTGACTTCTCCTTGCCTAGAGAAGCCTCATCTTCAACGACAAGACATATCCCCATAGATTCTGCCCAAGCAGAGGTGTCACATAGCAGCCATGACTCAGTAAGTGGCAAGCACCTTCCCAGAGTTTAGGTCTTAACTGTCCCCCAAAGGCTGTTCAGCATCCTGTGGCACAACGGGGAGGTGAAGAAATACTGGAAGGAAGTTAGGTCACAGAGGACAGGGCCCAAAAGGGGCTCCTGAGGAGTCAGTGTCTTCCTCTTTCTCTAATTGCTTCCCAGCTGGAAGGTAGCGAGCATTCCTTTCCCCACACGCTCCTTCCAGAATGTTCTGCATCAACACAGGCCCAAAATATAGCACCAACATGGCAAACCAAGCCACGGACTGTAACCTCTGAAACCGTGAGCCAAAATCACCTTTTCTCCTCATGAGTCGTCTCAGTCATTCGTCACAGTGACAGAAAGCTAATGGCAGAAGATTGACACTTAGAATTGGGATCATTGTGTGATTATTATCAACGAGGAGGCAGCAAGTTTTTGTAAATGGTTTGCAGGAGGGATTTGGGAAATATGAACAAGTGAACTACAGCAAGTGCAGATTTTTATTTATTTTTTTTTTGAGGCAGTGTCTTGCTCTTTAGTATAGGCTTGCCCCAAACTCAAATAGCCCAGACTGTCCTCAAACTCCCAACAATGCTCCTGCCTCAGCCTCCTGAATGCATGGATTACAGGTGTGCACCACCATGCCCAGCCTATGTGGAACGAGGGATCAAACCTGGGGCCTTGTGCTTCCTAGGCAAGCCTTCTAACCACTGAGCTACATCTTCATTTCAAGAGCTCAGAATTCTGTAGACAGTTCAACTTAACGTGGGATTCTGGTCAGAACTCAGAGTTTTGCTGACAGGACAGGCCCATCAGTTTCAGACTCACAAGGATGAAAGTATGAACTTATTTCAGAGACTGTCCAACGAGAGACAGCCCAACTGCACAACTCTGTCCCTGGGGTCCACCTTAGACAGGGCTCAGGTAGGCCTGGGACACTTTGCTCTGGAGGCAGACCTCAGGTCACCCTGCAGTGCTGGCTGTGCTGGTATGCACAGAGCCCCGTGATGGGATCTTTCACCTAGCGGAAACCACATAGTCATGGAGCCTGCCAGCGAGACCTTGAAGGGAAGTCTGCATATGTAGGTGGCAGGTCCCTGTGAGCTGCCCGTGATAACGGTCTGGGTGAGACCAAAGCTGTAGTGGAGGATCCAGGGAGTCGGCGGTGCCTGGGGGGAAAAGCACCTTGGTGGGTGCCCACAGAGTCCAAGCCTCCAAGCGCCCCAAAGTCAACATGCACGTGTAAGCTTTGCCCTGCTCCCTCAGTCTCGTCCAGCCCTGCCTGAGCCCCTGTCTCTCTCCTGTAGAGTGAGAAATTTGACACCAGGCCTGTTGTACCAGTGTATGTCAGACGTCTCTGGCTTTCTCCTTGAATCTTACAGTGAACTCAGGGCTGAGTTCGTCTTGAACCTTAGAGGAGTTTTTGGACGTGGTCTTTTGAACACTGCTGGAATAGGTAGACCGCTGGGAACTCTGGGAGAAAGATTATAGGTGTTTTTTGTTACCAGGTAAACATCAATGTTGGGAGTTTTGAGTCTTTTTCCCCCCGGTGCTGGGGATAGAGCCCAGGGCCTTCACAGAGAGCTACATCTCCAGCTATTTTATTTTTTGTTTGTTTGTTTTGTTTTGAGATAGAGCCCCATTCTGAAATCCAGTATGGGCTTGAACTCACTATGTGATACCGGTTGGCCTCCAAAGCATATCAATCCTCCTGTTTCGGCCCTTCAAGTCCTGAAATTACAGGCAAAAGCCACTATGCCCATTTGATGCGGGGGAACTGAACCTTGCACCTGCTAGGCAAGCTCTCTAACTGTTGTGTTATTTGTCCAACCCCGCGTCTCGTATTGTGGACACCCCCAAGGCTCATCTTTGAAGGCTTTTTTCCCAGGCCAAGGTGCTATCTAGAAGTGGTGGAAATTAGGAGATGGGGTATGCTGGCTAGAAGCTTGGTCACTGGGGCACGTCCTTGAAGAGGGTGCTGGGTGCTTGTCCTTCGTCCTTTGTTTCCTGGCCACCACAGGAGGTAAAAAAGATCTTTTCTGCCATTGGCTCCAGCTGGGACAAACTGTTACCATAAACCCAGTGTGAGAGGATCAATACATCTGGACAGATCCTCTGAATCCATGGCCAACATAAACCTTTCCTCCTGGGGAGTTGGTTGGATTAAGTGTTTCATCAAACTGACCGGTGCATGCCTCCACTGAAAAACCAGCCCGGCAGACCTAGTGTGTTCCAGTGGCGTTCAGTGTTGCCTCCACCTCGGCAGTCATGCCCGTGCCCCCGATCTTTTATTTGTCATTAAAATTCCCTTGTTGCTTCAGCACAATTACACACATGAACATATAGTCTCTTCTCTCTCTCTCTCTCTCTCTCTCTCTCTCTCTCTTCCCCCCCCCCCCCAGGCTACTTTGTATTCTCAGTCCTTGGTCCAGAATCTCAAGAGTCACCAAATGTGTGGACTCTCCAAGCTCATCTCTGGGTTTGTGTGCTGGGTGTTCACCCAGCAAACCTGAGCTCCTTGTTCTCCGACTGTCAGCTTCCAAATGTGTCAAAGAGAACCATTTACACACCCAGTGCGCCTGCCAGTCAGTTCTTACAGAGCCGCAAATGATGTGAAGAAATGTCATTGTTCACCAGGAAAGCTGACACAGCAGCTGTTAACATTTTCATTAGGTTTTGTTTTCAGAGCTACAGTAATCAACAGAGACAGGGCTGGAGGACATACTTACCTCTATGCTTGATACATTTTCAGTTATTTATGTAAAAAGCAATATGTTTATTGCCAGTTGATATATGAAAGCAATCAAAAATGTCGGAAATAAAATGAATGCCCACAGCCCACTAAGAATCAAAATATAAAATCATTCCATAATGGGTTAGAGTGGATTGTGCCAAGTAACTTCAAGAAACAGAAGAGTCCCCATGTCAGACTGAGCATATTGACTTATTCAAACAAAGAACTGGGTCATAGAGAGGAGTACCCAGGGGCCATTTTCCATCTGTGGATGATGGGTCAGGAAGGGATATCCCATGAGACACGATTTTATATGTCCTGTGGTCTCCACCAGTGGTTTCACAATGTTAAGACTCTTGGGGAAAGCAGCCTCATTCTGCTATGACTACAGATAAATCTGGCTCTGAAATGTGAGATTTCTTTCCTTTTTATCTAGAATAAGACTGGATATTTTGAAAGTATCTTTTCTTCCTTTGGTGGTAATACTCAAAGAAAGAAAAACGCTTCAGTGATACAGAAAACAAAGCTGTGATGGGGTGTGTCTGAGCGTAAAGATGCTTTATAACTTAATCACCTGGCAACACACGCTTAACCACTAATTTGCTGCTGTTGACAGATGCGATTCTTCCCCTGCGAGAAGGATCTGTGGTCACTTGACTGGGTAAGTGGGGTGTCTGGGTGTCTGAGATGAACCAGAAACATAGGAAACAGGCCGGGCCGGGAGGCTCCTGTGCAGATACTTGATACATTTTCCTTTAGGACTGAAAACTGTAATGACACACAGCCAATTACAACTCCGAATTCCCACATTTCTGTATTAAGGAAAGTGTTTTCAAGTTCATAAAAACCTTCCCTCAGCATCTAGCAGGGTTTATCTCTTATCTTCTCTTATCTTTCTTTATTCCTAAGGACAGCGACCTTCTGTACAAAGCCACGTTCCCCGTAGCACACAGCATCGCATATTCGTGTACTTCAGTTTCTGTTTAAGACTGAACTCAAGAATAATAATAATACTAGTGTGTGTTGAAGAGCAATATTTGCTGATATATTAATGTGAATAATCCGTATGTTGTCACTGAAAATGTTTTTGTAAAATGATTAAACCTGTAAGGAAAAATTCATCTGTAACATGAAACAAAATTTCCAATTAACACCTTGATTCTCATCAGTCTCCACATTTTATAAACTAGTAACACGTATAGTTGATGATATACTGTAACACGACACACACTTATAAAGATCTTATAATTCTTTATTTCTTATGGTTTAGCTGTATTTTAAATAGATGCATGGTTTCCCACCACACACATAAACTTAATTATACTCTTATTTGAAATTTAAGTTCCTTAATACATTTTCTAGTATAAAACGAAATATGATGCATGTCTGTTTGCATGGATCGACTTCTTTAGTCACGAACTTCCCAAATGAAGATATTACATAAAATTCATGTGTAGAGAGATGACCAGATAGAGAAATTGTAAAGTGATGTAAATTTAGGGAAATTTCCACTTTCCATTTGGCTGAGGACATTTATCAAAAGGAATGTTATTCCTGGTTTTATTTGCATCTTTTTGAATATTTTGAACATACTAACCTTAAGCTCAGATGGATGCAAACTCATTATTTAGCAAATTATTACTTAAAATCAAAATACTATAAATAGTGCACTAGTGTATGGACCACGTCGTTCAGCCTGAGAAATGAGTCATCCGTGGAATTGTCCTCGGAGATCTGTGTCCAAATATCCTTCTTTAATCCTCCTCAGGTAGAAAATGGGAATTAGGTAAGGATTTTAGATCAGTCTTCCTCCATCCTAGTTCTAACATTTTCAGAGATTCTGTTGTTTTCTAAGACAGAAAGCAAGGATTTTATATGAGTTGTTTTGTTGTTCATTAATAACTCAAGTTTTATTGAGCGTCTGAGATGCTAATGCATGTTCCCCTTTTGTTTTGAAAGAAATTATTCCTTTCTGGTCTTCTTTTCAGCTATTTCATTCCTTTATAGAGCTGATCTTATACAGAAACGATAGAGCTAACATTTTTATGCTAATGCCCTGACAGGAATTTGCAATTAGTGTTCCTTCAGTCCTGATTGCTTTTTGCTTGTTTGTTGTAGTTTTTGTATTACACTAAATAATTTTCTTTTCTTATAGATTGAAGAAAGATAAAAAGGCCAAGGTTATTGTACTTTAAAATAAGTTGCAATTTCACTGAGAGGCTTGTAGAAGATGGCAATAAATACATGTTACGGATGAGTGTTAGGATAGCTTGGGCTCTGAAGTTAATAATAGCAATTTTTCATTTTATCCATTCTTTTCATTTTCTAGTCTATGTATTTTTATGAGCAGTTATTAAATACACAGAGTACCTCTTTCCTGGTGATACTTAGGTGTGTACATTTAATTCTGTCATCTCTACGTCCCCCTTGGTCCTCTTCCCCTTGTTCCATCGTCTCCCTTTTAGCATTTGTGTGATATTTACAAGATAATATTATTAAGACTTTTTGGTGCCTGTTGTCGGCACCTTCACAGTTTGGCCAGTAGTGATTTCTTGAATGTTTGTGCCAGTTCTTGAATAGACAACTGAATGTCTTTGGTCAGTTTTGTAAAATTCATGGCTGTGATCTCTGAACATTTCTGTCAAGTGTCCTCTCTGGTCTGTATCTGCCCATCCATGTAGAGACAAGAAAAGCTTTTAATTCAGTCAAACTTCCTTCCCACATAGATTCATTTTCTGCTTGGTATTCCTTTTTTGTTGTTGTTGCTGGATTTGGCCCGTGTAAGCCGCTATAAGCCCTGGGACAATCTAAAAAGCTGTATCATAAAAATCCCATCACAGGGATAGTTGTGCTCCTGTTTATTTTGCATAGGTCTCTGGATTTTAGTCCAAATTTTGGTCATAGTACACGTCAGGCTATTTTACGTTAATAACTGCACATATTTTAAGAAAACGGTTGTCTTGAAAAGCAGAATAATGTTGTATTATTCCAGAGAAGACGCAGGATTTTTTGGTTGTGGTTGTTTTGCTTGCAGGTGGTGCCAAGCACGCAGTCCCGCACTCCCAAAGTCTAATCCCTACTCGGAGCGACTCAAAGTTAGGCTTAGGGTCCTCCAAGAGCAGCTTTTTTCCTGCGTTACTGCCTGTCCCAGGGAGACCCTGTCCTCTATGCTAAAGCCCAGAGGATTTGTTCACTCCCTTTCTTCCCATGCTGGTCTCTGAGCCCCAGTGTCTCCGACTCCAGAGTCTCTCAGATGCTTCTGTTCCTCAGCTTATCCAGAAAATTCAAGTCATTCTGATCAGAAACCGTGCCTGGAATTGTCTGAAGTGAATGCTTTACTGTTAGCGCCTCCACAGCTCATGCAAATGTGGTGGCACGGTGGATAGATCACCACTGGTAGACCGTGAGCCTCTACAATAACCCACCCCTCCTGTGTTCCAAGGATCATCCAGCCGCTGTACAGAGAGTTGGGCCAGTGCAGAGCCTCCTCCTGCACACCTGATTCACCCCAAGAGGGTCAGTGCTGCAAGGCCATTTCTCAAGACTATCTCCAGTGTGGTGATGGATTGAAACACGACTTCATATGTTCCCACTACATAGGCACACAGATACACACACACACACACACACACACACACACACACACATACACACACACACGATCAATTTCTCATCCCATTTTTCCATCCATCACAACAAATATGACCTACAACTACTCAGATCTACAAAGTCAAAACTTACAGCCATCTTCTGCCACATTGTAGGGTAATGCAGCACTTTCGGTGTGTTGACTTCCAGTTGGATTCCAGTGTCATAGTGCGTGACAAGACAGTTGAGCTTTTCCGTTTAGCGATCAGTTTGTGCAGGCGGAGCTGCCTTCTCCACCACAGAATTCTGTAACAACCTAGCGTCCATCCTCCTTCCCACCGTTGCATTCATTATCCCGCAGCTGAAGATCCACATGCACACAGACCCCATGCAAAGCGTGCGTGTAATAAATGCACATGGTGCAAACACTGATGACTAGATAGATGAGAGGGATCAAAGGGAATCTGGGTCTTATTCAACCCAGCCCTCTTGACTCGTTTCTCAGAGCTGAGGGAAGGACACCTAAATATTTTGTGATATTTTTAAAGACGGGTAGTGATGGTGCCCTGTTTATCTCCCTCACCCTTGTTGTTGTATCTTTGTTAGGCTCTTAACCTGCCACACTTTTTCCTTCGGACAGAGTGGGATCTTTACCATCTTACAGATTCTCCACACATGTTCTCTTTGGACCGCAGGGTGCTGCTACTTCTGTCCTCTTTGCGGTTCAGCCTCAAGTCTCAGCATGGGTGCAACGTTCTTAAGATTTTCTTTGCTATGACTCGACATTCTACAGTGAATGCCCTTTGTATATCTTCTCATATACTCCAGTTTTCCCAGTCACATATGAGGCACAGCTAAAATATAAGTATCTGTTGTGACTTTGTTACTTTAATGTCTGCATTTTCCTCCAAAGTGCAAGCTTTCTCAGGGCACACTGAGCCTGACTCGGGCCTGTTGTTACACGATAGTCTCTCCACGCACACTTAGATTGGTGAGTTGATGACCAGCTATGTGAATGTACTTCAATACAACTCATCCCCAAGTCGTGTCCGCTAAGTGCCGTGTCTCTATGGTAGAGGTGCTTTAAGTGCATTTGTGCGTCACATAACTTAGACGAGTCAAAATACTGAAAAACATATGCGTATGCTTGTTAATTTTTACTTTTAAGAGTTCAGCCATTGTTGAACCCAAAAAGGATAAGTTCCCTTTCCAAATTATCATGCCAAGAGGCCTTAAAATCAATTTCAAGATCTGTGTGTTTTTCATCTTCTTGATTATTTCTTCATTTAATTCTAATGTATTCTTTTTGAGGACAATATTCAATTCTCCTTCTCTAAGAGTTCCCAAGGTATTTCTTTCCTATTCTGTTATTTCTATCAAAAAGTCACCAGTACTAGCCCCACTGGTGTAATTTTGTGTAATTTATTTTTTCCAGGCAAACCAGGATGTTTATTTATGTATTTAACAAGTTGACATGCAAACCCTAACTCTGATTCAGGGAGAAAGAAAAGGGACCATTAATGTTTCAAAATGCTTCTAAGACGCCTGATGTTTTCCACACCCTAATCAAGTCCTGAGACAGACGTAAAGCTCATGCTCCTGTCCCATAGAGGTTAGGAAGGACCAGGGACGCCGTCGGGCTTCACAGCATTGATGAGCAATGAGAACACTTCCATGGGGCTGAGGACTCATGCACCGGCTTCTGAGCAGAGTTGTACTTTTGTGCCTCTGAAGTGCGTGCTGTGAGGAATTTGAAGGACACGAGACCTGCTGAGCCTGGCCGCTGCTGGAAAGTGACGGATTCTGAGGAGGAAAATGCCGAGTCACCAGGCCCCATTCTGGACCGTCACCCAGTGGAACCCTAGCCTTACTCGCCCCTGAACTGTAGTTATCTTTAGATCCATCCATGATGCTGTCCCAGCTACCTGGGAGGCTACAGAGCAAGACACGATCTCCCGGCAGCCTTTCTGTCAGCTCCTACCTCTGACCCAAAGCTGTTGAATCATTCCATGAGCTCAGACCACTGCAATGTAATCTAAAAATTAAGCCACAACTGCTACAGTATTATATCACTCATCGCTCAGCACTACATTTTCATTGCCAGAGCTTTGAGAAACAATTCTGTGACTGTATATATAAAGCCAAAGCCATAACACTTTGCAGAAGTTCTTCAGAGATCTTAGCGTCTTACTCATTGAGACTTGGTCACAAGGGCATCTAGACATGGATCTAAGACAAATTCCTGAAAAGGGGGTGTTTAAGCACATCGTACACCAAACATGAAGGAGGAAGGTGCATCTAACGGAAGAGTTGATGTTTTTTCCAAGTCTCCTTAGATTCCAATATGAAAATATATTCAATGCAGCCACATCGTATTGACGATGTTTGGTTTTGCCATTTTCTTCTTACTCCGTGTTTAAAATTATATTTGAATAAATTCAAATCCAACAGGTGCTGTGAAACTTCTCATGGAACCAGGAAGACGCCACTTGTGCTGCTGGGCTTTGAGGAGCCGGGGCTCCTGCTGCAGCCAGAGTTATGACCTCTCTGACTCCAGGAGGCGGTGTGGCCAGTCATTTCTCTTTCCCTCTCTGAGTCTTCGCCTTCTGCCCAATTCCCTCCACTCATCTCTCTCTCCTTGATCATAGTCTTGTTTTCCTGTGGATTCCGCTTTATTGTGAACTTAGAATATACCCACAACAATGGAGAACAAACTCTCCACGCGTGTTCTGCTCGATGGTTTCACAATGATTCCCTTCGTGCTCACATTTTCACATGAGAGAAACTGATTGGTTCCCAACTAGGAGACTCATGGTCTGTCCCTGGGTGACATACATGCCCTGGCTTATTCTGTGCAATGTAAGGAGGAGTCCTGGTGCAATTTCTGAGAGGAGATGGATGGGACTCTGGTGCCTCAGCATTGCAGGAAGCATGGAAGACAATGCCGGGAAGGAAAAAAAACCCACTATGCGGTTACGTGGTAGAGGTCGGGGCAAATTTGTGGCCATCTGTCTGCCCCGGATAAGCTATCCTCCTAGAAGGAAAGATGCTGGAGCGATTCTAGATTCGAGGCCAAGCCAACAACGGCCCTCGGCTTTGGCCTTGGCAGCAGCCCTAGTTCACCGTATTGGGCCGTAAGCTGGAGCGCCTGGGGTATTTGCTTTGTTTTAAATTGAATTCCTGTAGCTGCAGCATGGATGGTCCATTCTCCCAACACCTCAGCATCCTATCAGTAGCCCGCTCTGCTCCATCTGGGTGGAGAGATACTGAAATTTCTAACCCTAAGGTCCGAGAATGCAAGCGAAACCTGTGCCGTGTGGGACACTTGTCAAGTGCATCATTCCCAGGGTGCTGACATACGTGGTGTGCAGACTTAGCAAGGGAAGACCCTTGCTCCTGCCTTAGAGAGTCGACGCAACCTGGTGAGGGTCACGTGGGCACACAGGGACTCACATCCCCCTGTAACATGCCTCTCATTATCTACATGTCGAGATTAGGAGTGTGACCCTGGCCTCCGGTCCAAGGTGTCCAGTTCACTCTCCACAGTTCCTTGGGAAGTTATTTAAACTCCATTACTCTCAATTCTCCTTCTGCAAAGTGGTGGTGATGGCACCTGCATTGAAGGTTTAATGTCAGGATAAAATGATAAAAGTACCTACAATCACTTACATATAATCGATACTTCAGTAAGTATCCCCTTGCCTTTTGCTTAATGATTTTGGACAATACAAGTTTAATCATCTGCTGAAGCACAGATCCGCGTCTTTCTCTTGGGCTGTACAGTCACTACTGTGGCTGGGAAAACACTCCTGCAATGAGTTTGTAAGTGTCTCTGCACCTGGGTGCAGAGACAGAAGCTTGGGAATCCATTGCACTAACCCGTTTGCTTTACTGAAGAAGCTGTTTCGTCAGAGACAGAGCAGCTGTGCCGTTTAAAATCTTTTCGGGGAAGGAGTCATCTTTTTGGTGTTTTATTATTCACACTGGTTGGTAGCGTTTTTTCTAATTTTACTATTAGCTCTAACATTATTACACCTGTCACAACTGTGATGGTGTGATATAAGAATAATATGTGTTTGGTCTTGATTCCTCATTCCTGGCACAGAGATCCTTATTCTCTTGGAATTTCCTGGGAGGAGTGAGAAGGAAGAGAGGCCTTCGGTCACCCCTGAAGTGACCCTTTCAAGCATACCTGAATTTGTGCTGCTGACGCGGCCCCTAGACGGGCCCTCTGCAGTCCAGGCTGGGATCTGGCTGTCAGAAGAACTAGCCTGGCACTGCGGAGTTGGACATTTCGGGGTCCCTACCTTTCCATGCCCATTCCCGCAAACATCCCCTTATCCCTTCCCTGTCCCTGCTTCTGGGGAGGGAAGAGGATCTGGAGACTAAGTTAATCACTAACGGCCAATAAAGTAATCAATCAGGGTGGCATAACGGAACTCTCCAAGAACCCCTAAGAAACACATATACGGAGCTTCTGAGCCGGTGAACGCTTGCAGGGGCCAGGAGTGAGGGCATTCCCCTTGATAACGGAGGGCCCAGAGGGTCAGCTGGGCACAGCACGCGTGCCGACACGTGAGAGCGCAGGGCTCACCCTTCTTGCCTTGTGGTCCTTGGGTCATGAGGAGAAGCATGAACAGGTGCCGGCCACACTTACGGAGACAGCCGGTCCCCAAGAGCACAGAGCACCCCCCTTGACCCTGACGGGGGTCGGAGGGCAGTTCGGCGCAGCCCGCAATTACCAACGACGCGGCCATCTTTGCCGGAGGTTCTCCGACGCGACCTGAAGAACAGACAGGGACCAGTGTTGTCCCTGGAAGGCCGCCAGCGGGCCTTGAGCGCCAAGGCCTGAAGGAAGACCACGGCTGAGTACGGTGCGCTGTTCCTGCGGCTGCCACAAAGGCTCTTCAGTGCGGCGCGTTGCAGACCACAGCGACGCAATCCTCAGCTTCTGGGGGGCCTCCACTGAAGGCACCGCCATTGGGCGAGCTGCCAGCCTCACCTTTCCTTCAGCCTGGCATCTCGTCGGGTGCTGAGCCCACTTGTGACTTACTGTCTGTGCAGGGAGCCCCACCGTGTGGCCACACGAGGGGCACTCACTTCAAAGTGCACTTTGGGGGACACAAGCAATGGAAACGCGGAACAGCAGGGGCAGCAAGGCACGGGAGGCCTCCAAACAGCGAAAGAAGGGGAGGAGTCTGATACTCACGTAAACCTAAGAGGGGAAAGACAGCGTCTGTCATGGGGCCAGCCTTGCCAGAGTTCGCACTTGGGAGTGGCGAGAGCCCTGCCACACTCTTCTTGTCGATTGGTCTCTGGCCGAGTTCCCGCATCGTTTTCAACTTCTCCAACCTTTAACCACACAGTAAAACATATGAAATCAGGATTAGATGCCAAGTGTCCTTATGATAGAATACCTGGCCTGTAAAAGAGAATGCCAGTCAAAATGTAGACTGTTATATCACAAGACGGCATGAAGTAAGAACAGACCTTGGTATTAGGCAGTTCCAAGTTTGGTAAGACTGGATATTCACCCCAAAAAGCAGAAGGCGATGGACCCAGGTAGGAGCTGCTTGGTGGCCCGGCCCTTCCACTTCCACCAATCACAGCCAAGGGGAGGGACTTTGCCTCCTCCTGCAACTCTGACCTGGAGTCAGGCATTCTGATGAAAGTTGGTGACTAAAATTTTTCCTCCCCAACCTGCTGTCATGGTCTTAAATTCCTCTTCAAAGAGGAACTAATTGAGTTAACGTATTGATTGTCACAACTCCGGGTAACCGAAGGAGTTTCATGTTCGCAAGTCCACATATATGGCCTAATCCCACCTCTCTGAGTGCAGTGAGTTATAGAAAGCATTGCAGCCCACTTTGGAGTGGGTCCCTGGGGACTCACTCTGGTTACTCCTCTTACATGAGAATTGGAGCAGATCTAGGGTAAAGTGAGCTGAAAAGCAAGGCAGCATTTCAAGGAACAAAAGGGGACACCTGAGTCCAAGGCCAGCCTGGGCTCCACGGAGAGTTCAGGACCAGCCTGGGCTGTGGAGCGAGACCCTGTCTCGGGGGGAAAAAAAAAAAGGAAGAACTTGTGTCCAGAAGCCAGTGATTAGGAGGTGAACAGGGGACTGACCACACTAGGACCTGTGGAAAGTGACAGAAATTTGAAATTGAAGATAAAAGAAGGCTTTATAAACTTGAAGGGGATGGAAGATGTTCAGTATTTTAATCTGGTGGTTATCTGAAGACTGGAGAGAAAAATAAAAACAGGAAGATCAGAGAAAAGACTAATAAAATTCCAAGGGAAAAAATAATGGTGGTTTTCACCAGGATAGCTTTGGTACAGATGAGAAAACTGGGGGAACCTGAAACCTTCTCCGGAGCTAGACTCGACAAGATTTACAAATGGTTGGAATGTGTAAATTATAGGAAAGGGGGAACCGGAGCGTGGAGTGTTTTCCATTGTCAGTGACGGCTTTGGAGAAGGACAGTCCCAGGAAGTGACAGAGTGAGAAACCCGAGAAAAGTAGGTGGAGGGACGAGCTGGACTTGAGAAACAGAGAAGGGGAACAGAGAAAACATGGGGAGAAGTTTTCTGCAAAAAATGAGAGCGGGGTGGTTGTGGAAATAAAAAGGGATCTCAGTTTTGTGCTTGTTGGTTGTATTTTTATTTGAGCCTGAATTATTATGATACAGTCTAGTAGACACGTGGTAAAAAAGGATGCCGGGGAAATACGAAAAAATTAACGGTGCAGGGAGAAATTATTCAAAAAGTGAAAAATCTATTGATGTTTACATTTCTAATTTTCTATTAACAAGTTTTATGACATTTCAAAATATCATTGTGACTTATATGTTGTTTATGACCATTCTTGTTAAGAATTCAGCCTTGCTTTTTAAAACGATTACAGTAGAAAGCTGGGATGTCATTTGCAAATCAAGTCCTCGTGCGCTCCATTCCGCCCTACACACGCGAATACTTTATTCTTAATCTCTGTCGTTCTAGGAAGGATTTGGGCAGACTGCTCCCATTCCTCCACCTGTCTTTTTCAGTACGTCCAATGTTGAGTTGTGTGTTTCACTACAAAATGGCCCACTGGTCACGTCGTAGCATCTTGTGAAGGAAGCGGAGGAAAGAGCCCAACTGTGACCCAGGGCGGGTGGTCTCTCTCTTTGGCTCTGGAGGCTGGAAAGAGGGCTGACCCGGGTTACCTGCGAGGAGATCCCTGAAGGGAATGGAGTCGACCCTGCTCAGCCACAGCTGAAAAAAATCTGTGTTTGCAGGGAATGATTTGGCATTCTCTCCAGCAGATAATCACGTTGTTTAAACCGAATTCTCGGCTAATATTTTAGACAAAAATAGAGAATTGCCAGAGGGGTCATTTGCAGGTGGTTTCCGGAGATTGTGAATTCTGGAAACGCTTCCTAGTTTTAGAAGGAAATCTCCAGTCCCAATATCGGGCTGCAGTTCTTGTGTTTAAATATGGACGATAAATGCTGTCCGGGTTGCGCACCTCTTATCAGCAGCTGGTAAGATATCCTCCCGGGTGTGTCACGAGATGGGACTCGGTGGTGTGGGCTCTCGGACAGCAGGGTCACAGTGAGCCACAGCTGCCGGGGGGACAGTGCCCACGCACTACGCATGTCAAGTGTGCCTGCCTGCAATTTGTAATTCTATGTGCCTCGTGGCTCTAAGGCAGCTTTAGCTCTTAAATCCAGACTCTAGATCTACGTGTTTAACCTGTGTGTTTAATTAAAACTTTCACTTGACCTGCTAATGTCAGTGTGTTTGATGCTGGACACGTGGGACAGAAGGGGCCACAAGAGCATTCTTCTGTTTGTGTTGAAGAAGCTGTTCCTGGCCAGGAGACCTAGAATGAGCCAAAGGCGTGACTTCCCTCCCGTCTGTGCCCTGAAAACCAAAGTGTGTCCCTTTCTGAGCACCATTATCAGCAATGCCAAACAAGCGAAATTGACAGGACTTTTTGCACATGTCAAAACAACAAGACATTTAGGTTTCATTAGCTCTGACTATGGATTGTTAATGATTTTAGCCATAATTGTAGGACAATGAAGATACTTTTCAATCTTTATTTCCTTCTACAAAAAGTGATTTAATTTACAGAAACATCTAAGTTGTAATTCCATAACAAAATACTCACTTTTGTATGATGTTATCATTAGCTACTAAATATATATAAGTTAATCTTAGTAGGCTGAATTTACAGTCTCTTCAGAGTTAAATTTTTGGCAAACACATCTACCACTGTTTTGTGCTAAGCATAAACTTTCTGAGGATTTCTTTTGAGGAACATTAAAAATGTATGATTAAAACCTCTTTCTTATAAATAACCAGAAGAGCCACGATCCAGCCTGTAGTCAAAAGGCCACTGGAGGGGCTGGAGAAATGGCACAACAGTTAAAGCGCTTGCTCAGCAAGTGCAAGGCCCTGAGTTTGATTCCCCAGCAGCACATAAAGCAGGGCATGGTGGCACATGCCTGTACTCCCAGCACTCAGAAGGCTGAGGCAGAATAATTGCTATGTGTCCAAGGCTGGCCTTGCTCCATAGTGAGTCCAGGGCCAGCCTGAGCTATAGAGCAAGACCTTGTCTCAAAAAAAAGAAGCCACTGGATTATAAAGAGATGGTTAGGGCTAAGCCTTCTGGAAACAGTCAGGCAGTAGGATTTGTTTGTTCATTGGCTCTTTCAACTCACATGCCAGGCACACTTCAAGGCCAGGGAGAGACCGTAGTGAAGAGCACTAACCACAGCTTGATTGTCCAAGAGCCAACGGCCCAGTGGGAAGATAGACAACAGATGTGTGCACACACGCTGTGGCAGCAGAGCTGTGGGTACCAACAGAGGGCGTGTGGGATAGGGGAAGGACGGAGCTGCTCAGTGCGTAAGCTTCACTTGGAAAGACGTCATCACGAGGGAGAAGTCTGTGCAGCTATTGGGGGAGAGGGGGAAGAGCAAAGCAGGAAGGGGAAAACTCAAGTTAGAGCCAAGGCACTGAGTTTGTACCATGTGATGAGTGTGGAAATCGCAGGAGACATTATGGCTGAACTGAAGCGGAAGAGAAGAAAAGACAGTGGTAACATGAGCATGTAGCCGTACGAGAATACGAGCGTGTAAGGTTGCGGAGACACTGGGCGTCCCCATGGCTGAGGGTCCCTGGTGGCCGAACGTGCTCCGGCTCATGCGCTGTGGCATGAGGAGCCCTCACACGGTTTCGGGGAGAAGAGGCACACACCCTAACTCATTCATCAAAGGAGACGCCCCTCTTGCTCTGCAGAGAACAGATGCAGACGGAGCCGAGAACAGAAGCTGAGGACGCATTTTGAAGGTTATTAAAAACGATTCTGGAGAGATGTTGTCTTGGCCCTGGGAACGATGCACCTTGTATTTTTAAGGAGGATGGAACTCGCAGATTAGAAACGGAGTTGCACCTGATATAAAAGAAAGATTGAGAATGATCGTGATACAGATGTTAGTTCACACAGGTGGAAATGTGGAGCCGTCACTGTCAGAGCCAGAAAGTACACAAAACAGAGTCTAAGGTAAAGACGGGTGTTTACTTCTGGACACTTTGTGTGTGATGTGACTACTGTTAGACACCCGAAGGCAGACATTGCAGAAGCAGCTACGAGCGTAGGAAGGACTGTGCTCCACGCAGCGTTTCCAATTGTTAATATAAATGTGCAAATCACCAGCATATGAAAAGCACAGATAGTGCTTAATACCTAAAGAGGCGAAGAGATTATTGTTGGAATGAATTCCACAGAAGAGAAGTTAAAGTCTGGCTTTAGGAGTCCCTGAACTTTTAGAAGCAGGAGGTACTACTCATTCTTACAGTTTTATGAGGTATAACTGACAAGGTCATCATTGCGATTTGGGTCTGGGATGTCCCCCAAAATTCTCACTATTTGGATGTTACAGACTTTGCACAGGGCCATGTGTTGTTGGGAGATGGGGGCCCAGTCTGGAGGAGTGGATTGTGGGTGTGTAGTGGGGGACAGGCGTGTGGCAGGTCAGAATACAGGCCTGTGGTGGGGGCTCACCACACCCTCCCCGCTGGGAAGCTGAACCCGGAAGGGGTCGATCCCAGGGGTGGGACGTGGAAGATGTGCTACTTCCAGCCCTCCCCTTGGACTGGACTGGACGTGGCTTGACTCAGCCTCCTGTTATCAACGGCATGAGGATTTGCCTCGGCCTCCGCCGTGTACCTCCACCATTGCCCACGACAGATGACTGCGACCCTCTGGAACGATGAGCTAGAAGTAAACCTTCTCTTCCCTGAAGTTGTGGGTGTGAGATACTGAGTCACAGTAATGAAAAAGTGACAGAGACAGGAATGAGCTGCATCCACAATGCTTTGCTATATGAGCACCTTGTGGACCGATCACCCACTGAACCTGAGGAGCCCGCACAGCATCTCACAGCTACCTGGGGCCCGGGTGACAACACCCAGGCTCCGCGCTCCACAAACCGCAATGGTATTGACATGGTTATCATCTCGGGTCGCCTGTCTGTACGGTACCTCTGCAGGTGTGTTCATCCTGCAAACACAGGGTTGAGCCAACATCTGCTCACTTTCCCACCTCGTCCCCTGAGCCCCGGAGAGCAGGTAAGTTTGATGTCTCTAGATCCCACGTGTCAGATTTAGAAGTGTGAGTCTGACCACGTCAAATACATCTCCCTCAACGCCATGAATGATGCTTCACTACATATACAATGTACACAAATTATAAACTTAATCATATATGTTGTGGATTCAAACATGAATAAAATATACTTTATGTAACATTTTAAATTGTTCCCAGTTCTATTAGCTGTGGTCTTGCAATACACTGAGGTACTTAGTTTTTGAGGTTTTTATTATGAAAGGTGTTAGATTTTCTCACATACTTTCTGCATCTCTTGAGATGATCACATGACCTTGGCATTCTTTCTGTGAGTGAGGTATATCACATATATGTAGGTGGGTCCCGTTCAACACCCTCAGAGCCCAGTGATATGCTCCTCTTGGTTGTGGCTTGTGGTCCTTTTAATGAGTTGCTGAATAATTTCTGGTATTTTTACTTCCATCTTCATCAGAGATCCTAGCTTCTCATTTTCTTTTCTTGTGTCTTTTTCTGGCTTTGGAGTCACCACAATCCTGGCCACATAAAATGAGCTTAAATGTATTTTTGTCAACATTTGTCTTTTTACAAGGAATAAAGTCTGAAAATTCTTAGTTTTACCTCTCATTAATATCATTCTCTCTTAGGGATATTTTTTGTAAAGCAACTAGCAAGTAGTATACAATGGAGGGAATACAGTAAGAAAATTATTTCAAGAACACACAATCTATCGATCATGTCAAATTAAACTGATAGATGAATTAAAATTAATATTGAAAACTGATCACCAAAGTTGCCAAAATGAAAGTTATTGGTGATCTCAGTAGGAAGGCACCATGGAAAAGATTATAGAGACGGAGAGACAGAACTCTTCACTTCCTATGTCTACAGAATCAATTATTTACAAATAAACCATTCTGCTAACTTATGTAGAAAAACAGAACGCAGTCTCCATTCAATAATTGTATGTACAATCCCCTTATGGTTATTATGGTAGAATAATATATCTATTATTTTTCCAGGACACAATATAAAGATTTAAAAAAAAAAAAAAAAAACCTCTGCCACAGTAGGTGGAGATCACTTCTATAAATCTTCCTCTCAAATCCTTCTGCCCATTTTCCTGCTAAGATGTTTCCATCATTTGGCTGACTGGCATGTCACTTTTGTGAAGATTTTAAAGACTGAATCATCCCAATGCCCCAACCTACAATGTTGCTATAAAGCAAAATATTGATTAGAATATCAGGAAATTCTCCTCCCTCTGTTCCCCAGTGCTACCCAACTGTATGCTCGGTAATATTAATAGTGCACTGTCATTCACCAAGGGAGCACTAGGGATCTTTGGAGACAGTAGGAGCCTGTGGTAAGTAACCATAGCAACAGTAGCCTTCACATCCAATCCAACTCCTAACTAGAATATCACAATAAATCACTAGACTTAGGGACTTGTTTCAAATGAATAATATAAAAGGCGAAGAAAATAATAGCTTTATAGCAGATAACGCTATTGAGCACAACATTAGCCAAGTGATGAAGGTTGATGTCACCAGCCAAGTGTGTATCACGTCCTCCCTGATGGGGGGGCTGATGAGGTTTCTCTCCTATAATATATGCATCAATTTGCTTACGAGGAAAAGCACTCAGTGACACCTGACTAGAGGTTACTGTGCATCTGTCTGGCCAGGACGCTTCAAGACACAGGGAATCCAGAAAGACCTGGAAATGGTCACAATCCCCCCAAGAGTGACTCAGACGAAATGGTGACTGGATTTATGTGGTGGCCTAGACTGCAGCATGAAACAGAGAAATCATACAGCAGAAAATCAATAAATAGATGTATCTGAGATTTTTGGAAACGACCCTTGGTGATGTAACATGTCAGCAGTGGAGGGACTGGGTGAGAGCTGTGTAGGAAATCCTTGTATTGCCTTTGTAATTTTCAGTATATCTAAAATCATTCCAAATGGAAGGTTTATTTTTAAACTAAAAAGATAAGAAAAACTGTAGGTGCTAATGAAATAAAAATGAAATAGCAACACTAGCAAATAGGTTTGTGAACAGGAGGGGTCGTCAGAGAGGGAGAGATATTATATAATGGCAAGCACGCAATTGTTCAAGAAGACAAAAAATATAAAATGCACATGTGCCTTATAAGAGACCTTAAAATATAGGGTGCAGAAGCTGATTGATCTAAATGGAGAAATAGACAGATACACATCCCAAGAAGAGAAACTCACACCCTTCCCTCTGTAACAGGTTGGCCACGTCGGCAGAACAATAGAGTCTACGTGAGACGAATGAAATGCCCCAACCAGTTCAACCTACTTTGCATCTGTGGAACACTTCGTGTAAAGCAGAAGAATCCATGTCCCCCTTACTCAGTTAAAACGTGTACAAAGAGCTTTGCACAGGCAACGGAAAAAAAACTAACGAATTGATAATGCTTAATTGTCACTCAAAGTGTATCCTCAAAACATAAATGTAACAACATAAACACCAAAACATGGGGCTAGGGCACAACTCGGCAGGTAAAGTGCTCGCCTAGCAAGCACAAGGCCCTGGGTTCGATTCCCCAGCATTGTACAAACCGGGCATGGTGGCACATTCCTGTGATCCTAGCAAGAAGGAGGCTGGAATAGGAGGATTGCTGTGGGCTGGTGCCCGGCCTGGGCTATGGAGTGACTTCAGAACCAGCCTGGACTGCAGGGCAAGCCTGTGTCTAAAAAGAAAGGAAGAAAGAAAGAAAGAAACATTTAGATACTTGGAAAATAAAAATTTTTGGAATCCTCCATGGGTCAACATATAAAATGAATGCAAATCTAAAAATACTTTGAACTAAGTGATATGAAAATATAACATACAAATTAGCCAAATATCATTCAACTAGTGCTTAGGTGTTTTAACACTCAACGTTTAGAAACCAAGATGTGGAAAAGTATATGACCAATACGTAGGTATTTTAATGTTTGTTCTTAACAGAATTATTCATCATGGTCTCAAACTATTAATAACTATATGCCTATCAAGCAGATAATCAACCAAGAAATTGGTACACCCACCTAAGAATTAACTATTTCTCGGTAAGATTAAAAAAAAAGTGCAAAGTACTAAAAAGCACTGCAATGTAGACCAATATTGAAAATACACAAAGCAAAGCAACTAAAAAATAAATTACCACCTACTGCATATTTCCATTTATATGAAATTCTGGAACGGTAATATTATTATGCTGGAGCAAGCCAGTGGTTTTTGGGTCCATGATAATGGGAGAGAACTCATCCCCAGAGGAAAAGAGAGAACTATTTAGGATAATGGAAGTATTCAATTATACAATTATATATATTTCCCCAAATTCAGTGGATAATAGATTTAAAATGGATAAATTTCATTTTATGAAAATGATACATTCATAAGTAGAAATATGAAGACCTGGTCAGATGCAAGATTAAACATACCAGCAAGGCAATTTTCTAATAATGACAAAAACAGCTATTTTCAGGAAAGGAAAGCATCTAGAAGGTCTAATTAGGTCCTTTGGGCTGTGAAGACAAATACTGTCTTCGAAATGACTCGATCATCCACCTGTGACTAGGTGGCCTTCCCTTGTGGACTCTTTGCCTAAGAAGTTCCGGTAAATGCGTCTTGGTACCCGTTGCCTGAGTGTCTTTGGGAACTCTCTTTTGTGACAGGCCACTCATCTTAGAAGGTGTGAAGATGAAGCTATTCTGAGGCAGGGGTTCTCCCCGACCCCATCTCGCTTTCTCCCCCATGGATCCTAGTCGTGCTTTGAGCACAGCCATGGCAGAGAGGTCGGTGTCTGCCCTCGTCCTTCTGTAAGGGTGTGCCCCCACCTGCTCCTGGAGAAAACACTCTAAATCAGGATTTTCGAAAACAAACCAAGTAATATCTTTCCATTCCCCAAAGAGGAAAAAAAAATCCCTGCCACAGGAAGGCCAATTTTGTGAAACAAGGAATGATTCTTCGCCCCAGCTGAAGCTGCAGGCACAAAAACCAATTTAATAACGGAGAAATAAAGAGCGCCTGTGCGAGGCTCCAATCCGCTCCTTGCTTGAGCCAAGAGGTCTCTTTCAGTTCCATTTACTTTTATTTCTGGCAAGTCTAGATATGTATATTTGCAAATAACTTTTGTCACATAATTTAATGACTCTGCTCAGTGTATACAGAAGCAGGGAAAAGAGAGAAGTTGTATGTTGGCTTAAAATTGAATATCAAATGTTTATGTGTGCAAACACATCGTTGCATTTATTTTTGAAGTGTTTATCTTAAAAATCCAGCCAACAATAAGATTTATAAAGACCTCTCAACATACTATGAGATCTGACAACTTATTGCAAAATTACTGTCATATTTAGAGTACAGCAAAACATATGAGTGCATTGGCTATTTTTCTATCTGTGGACAAATTACCCTGTTGTCTTAGTTACAGAATACCGAACATCCCCAATTTAAGGGAGGCTAGATTGATTTAGCTCACAGTTTCAGAGGGTCTCTCACACACACAGTCCCTTCACGGGGCAGCCAGTAGCAGTGGGGGTACGTGGCAGAGACGGAGGCTGGAGGGAGGCTCACCCTATTGCAGACAGAAGCCAGGTGAGCAGGAGCAAAGCCTGCGAGCTTTCCCAGGCAGAAGCTGCAACAAATTTTTTCTTCCTTTACTCAGACCCCCACACCCAGGGTGGGCGCCCTCTCCCATTTCCTGGCTGGCAAGTCAATAACAAACATCAAAAATCTCTGCCCTGGGCTACCCCGAGTCTGAGCAAGTTGACACAAACCCCAAACATCCACGCCTTCCAGCCAGGCTCTGCCTCCCAATAACACACAGTTCCAAATACATGAGGCTTTAGGGGGGCACTCAAGATCCAAACCACAGCACCGGTGCTCACAACTTGGGCAAGGAGAGGTTTGTTTGCCTCACAGATTGTAGGGGTTCGATCCGCGGTTCGCTAGTTCCAAAGCAGAAACGATGCGACAGAAAGGGGTGGTGGGGAACAGCTGCCCTCCATGCGCCACCTGGAAGACGTGAGGAGCCGGGCACAAGAACGCGCTCATCCAGGCCACACGGCCGCTGAGCTGCCTCTTCTAGACAGGCCCTGCTTCCAAAGGCCTGAGAATTCAGGGGCATTTTAGATCTAAACCACAACATTCTGCACCTCGCCAACAAAATACTCATGTCCATCACAAGCAAAATGCACTTCGTCCATCATTAAGTGTCACTAAGTCTTGACAGCTCCAGTACTGCTGGAAAGTTCAAATCCAAAGAATCGTCTAAGCCCCAAGGCCAACTCTTGGCCGTGGTCTCCTGTAAACTCAAAAAAGAAACACAGGAATATAATGACAACGGTAAATATTCCTACTCTAACGGGCACAGATGAAGCATGCGACTCGGACCAAAGCCAGACCGAAAACAGGCAAGGCAGATAATCAGTCTCCTGGCTCCACACCTGTCGCCCACGGCAGGCTGGGGGGCAGCCCACCCCCATGGCTCCCTGCTGCTGCGCACAGGGCTCTCTCTGGCCCTGGCTCTGCTCAGCGTCCCCAGCAGACGTTCCACGTTCCTGTCGCCTCCAACATGCCAGAGCCCCAGGTACAGCTCTGATTTCACTTTCTGTCAAGGTTTAGATCGAAAATGTCTCCCAAAATCTTACTGGGGTGTTGCACTCAGCGTATTGACCAGGTGATGAGTTCAGGAGCCGAATGTGCCGTCAGGGGTGGGTGCTGGGGGAAGAAAGGTCACGGAAACGTGGCCCGGCTGGGCGTGCTCCTGTCTCCAACTCCTTCGTTTCTCTCTCTGCTTCCTGACCGCCATGAGGTCAACAGCTTTCCTCCTCCGTGCCTTTCCAACATGCCATTTCTGCCTCAGACTCAAATAATGAGCCAAAATAATCCTCTCGTTGCTCAGCCTGCAGGGGCTTGAACCAGCACTGTGGTAAGTGACTTATTCCTTCTCACAACTTCATGCCCTGCCCTCGGTGGGCATACTGCCCAGGCTCCCAGGCCTTCCTTTGACCTTGGGGTGGAAGCCTATATAGCTCCAGAACTCTTGCATTCTTTATACCTGAAAAACTGTCACCAAGTGGTTGATGCCTAGGTCTGCTGCTAGCTGAAGCAGCAGCCTGGCCCCCTGGGCGATGGCTCCAGTGGGGTCTGAGCTCCTGGGTGACTCAACTTGGGAAACGCTTCTCCAGGTGGCCATGAGGATTCTGAGTTCTGTGGAGTTCTGTCTTCGAAACAAAGCTATCTACCCATTCACACAGTCGAGCCTACAAAGATGGCGTGACCTTTTGCCAAGTTCAGCCACACTGCCAGGTGTAGACACGGCTTCCCAGAACTCTTCTTTGATTCCACTGATGAATCACCCACATGTTGGGATAAGTAACAGGATGAGATCACAGACTTTGTGGTGATGTTACTGCGCCCCAAGGTGTGTGCCTTCTGACTTGTGTAGGTGGAAGCAAAGGTGCGAAACCAGGACCGGAACAGATGAGGCTTGAAACTATGTGGGATCTACCCAGAGCCAAGACAGGCATGTGAAACCTCCTGCCCACATGCGTGTTTGGGAAGTGTAGCAGGTGGTGTGAGGGAGGAGGTGAGAAAATTAATAGTAAAACAAAACCTGAGTAGTAATTATCATCTCCCTGAACAAATACGTAAGCAAATAGGTAACATTATATAAAACCCAGTATCTTCGTGTTTTTACTTCTGTCTGGATCTGCTTTGTGATATAATTTGTCTATGGCCAATTGCAGACACTAGAGGTGAAGCAAGTTTTTTTCAATTTCACTTTAAATATTTTCTGTTAGACTCGATCACTGAAAATCTGAAATCGAGGCTGTTGTAACTGGCGATGCCTTCCCACGTCTTTATCCCTGTTACTAATACCTCTTGTCAACCACGTGTCATCTTCTGTCTTCACTAGTCTTTTCCAAATAGCTGTGCCACCTCCGTTTCTGAGCGCCGTTCCTTTTAAGCTCAGAACTGAGCTAGACCTAGCACCCATAGCAACTCCAGGGGAGCACTGGAGTTGGGACTTCATGTGACAGCTCAGGTGTTAGGACGCTGAGTGCCCAAGCTCCAGCGGGGGAACCGGTGAGCTGCCCAGCCCTGACGGCCCAGGACCGGCAAGAGAACAAGGCAGCAGGTATGCCTCAAAACACCCGCACCTGCACAGCTGGAATGACTAGAAGCTCCATCCTCCTTCAAACATAACGAAACTGAACTTCCTGTGAAAGACAACATATCGTAACTCGTTTTGGGAAGTGGCCCCTTGTGTGGGTCCTAACCCCTCACCCGTTTTTCTGGCCTGTGTACCTCAAAGCCCTGCGTCCAGCTCCTCTGCCTTCCAGAATCTCCAACCTCTGTCCTCTCCCTTCTCTCTCTAGCAAGTCTCCCGTCCTGTCCTCTCTTTTCTCTTTCTGATTGAAGTCATTTTCGTATATTATCAATGCTGATGTGTATTGTCTACTTCTGCTGTTATATTTTCTGGTCAGGCCATCAGCATCGTGGTTTGGGTCTGGAACGTCCCCCAAAAGTCTCACGTATTTCGATGTTATGGATTGTGGATGGAACCGTGTGCTGTCGGGAGATCAGGGCCTGGTCTGGAGGGGTGGATTGCAGGCATGTAAATTGGATTACAGGCATGTAAGGTGGATTACAGGCATGTAGTGGGGCTTACCACACCTTCCATACATGGATCCAAGATGGGCCGATCCCTGGGATGAGACCTGGAAGGATGTATAAGCTGCTTCCTGCCTTCCTGGGAGGACGAGTTACAACTCGCCTTGACCTGGCTTCCTGTGTGGGATGTCGTGAGAAGGCGCCTCCACCTCTGTCTCTGCCGTGTACTTCCACTGCTGCCGGCCGCCTCTGAGTGGACTGTGACCTTCTGAAACTGTGAGCAAAAATAAACCTTTCCTCCCCTGGATGTGTGGATGTCGGGTATTGAGTCACAGCAGTGGAGAACTAGCTAAGATAGCCAGTGATTGGCCTGAAACCTTGCGACTACACCTTACCTGCTCTTTCTACATGCACCCTTTCTCCTCTTAGGTCCCCCCCCCCCTTCTTACCCTCAAAGTGCATCCAGTGATTGCCGAATGAACCGGCTGACTTCTGTACTCCTCGGTGTAAGCACACTCTTCCGTGAGTAAAGCTAAATTCTCATATTTGATCACTCCTCCCACTCTGCACTCCACCTACACTGGCTGCTTTCAGACCCATTTTGTGAAGGCTCCCCCTGTTGACTGGCCTAACCGGTTTCCTCTCACACCCAAAAGCTCAGCGTGCTACATGTTCAAAGAAAACCAAAAGAAAAAGCGAGATTAGGCTGGATACACCTTCATTACTTTATAGCATCTTGCAATTTTTGTCTCAACGACTTCAATTTCTAATTTTGATCACATGTTATTAGGGTGGCCAAAGAATAAATCATAAGCTTAGTTATAAATCTCTACAGCATCAGCCAAAATAAAAGCTGATTCTAACTGCCACAATGAAGTCCCCACGGCGTCACAGTTCCCAGCCCGTGGTAAGAATTAGACAATTCTTTATTGCATGAAACAAGGAGGAGTGAACAGACGGCCTCCTTCCACACCTGAAGACAGTTGAGGATGCCCTTCCCAGAACACGCAGGTAGCTTGACTTCTGGAGAGCTACGGGTCCCTGACTTTCCTTCTCCGTGTTTGTGGCTCTCCACGTCTTTAACATACTTGCTTCACTCACATGCGTCTTCGAAGTGTGAGCTTCTGTCCGGACTGGCACTGCTCCTTTTCTTGCCTGGTTTTCTCCAGGTGGAGACATCCCCTTCGTTTCCAGTCCTCCATCACTGAGGAATTGAACCGGTGCAAGGAGCCTCACTGGTCCCTCCTCGCGCTGCTTTCCTGCACCTGCACTTCCCCACAGCTTCCCAACGAGTTTCCATTCAGCTAAGGTTTGACATTGTAAGACATTATGTTGAAGCGACCAATTGCAATCTTAGCCAACTTGACCAGTTAAGAATTTTCTAATAACATTAAGTTCCTTCTCGTTGTGGTTTTCATACACAGATCATTTCTATATTTGGAGGGAGACTAGGGTCACTAGATGGTTTTTCTTTTAACCAATCCTGATCTGCTATGTTTTAATGTTTTGCAATTGTGTTGCTTATTTGCATTGAAAGCAAATGGTTCGGTGTCTGTTCCCCTTAAAATACAGTGACCACCACTGGACATAATATTTCAGGTCCAGTTTGTCCAATTACACTTCTGCTACTCATAATTACCCCACCTGTTTCATTTATTTTCACCCACTGATGAACATCTCAGGCTGTCCATGTCCCTTTCCTGTGCCTCCCAAGAGCCCCTGGATTACTAAGGGCTCTCTGCCACATATTTCATACGTGGATATAATAACTTTAAATATGCTAAGCTCTAACCTAACATAGTCTCCTTGAGCATGTTTCATTGGAGCCATTTTTACTCACAAGGTAAAATGTGGCCATTTAGGGTCGTAATTTGATATCATTACCTAGCAATCTTTGATCATTATCAGGTATGTGTGGTACCAAGCATCACACAGTGAAGTACATCCAGAAATGTACATAACTCACCGTAACACTTTCAGTTCCGATAAGCCGTTTCGCTCTTTTTGGCTCTATGACCTGCCCTTATTTACCCTTGCCTGCCTTTGTCTGCCTCTTAACAGAGATTCTCCTCTTGTTATCTTGTACTCCAGAAACATTTCATCTCTAACTCCAAAATATTTTAATGTACCACTTCAACCCTTTTTTTTACATTGATCATTCACCGCTTCTAAGTTACACAGGGAACCAGCAACACACAGTAACAACCACAAAATGATTTTAGCGGCCCTCTGATGGAAAAACAATGAGTATTACAAGAAATGATGTCGATGTAGACGAAATTATAAAAGAGGATAAGAAATCGTTGCCGAATCTCAATGAAATGACAGTCGTGTACAAGGAGTTCATAACACAAAGCATGGCTCTGCACTGCCTGAGTTTGAATCCCAGCTCAGAAGGTCTACGTGTACTCTTTACAGATGGCTTACAGGAGATCACATATGCTGATCACCACACGGTGGGGGTGCAGGTTGGGCCGGGGAGATGGTGTTTGAGCATCATGTCCACATCTAGAATTGCCAAGTGAGTAAATCGAAGAATGAGCAGAGCTGTCGTGATTATCCCTCCAAGGGTCCTAAAGTAGGAATTTCTCATTTACTATTTTCATAAGGAAATTTCTTACAAACCGTGCATCGCAGATATCGCATAAGCAAACATCAAGTGTCTAGTGCTAGGGTCTCACAAATCCTGTGGAGAACAGCATCATACTCTACTTTTTTAAAAGTCTGTTTCCAAACGGTATTCAAACGTTTAATTAAGCCAATTCTGCTTTTAAGATCTTCAAAAGATCCCACAGTTCCTTCTGCAACTTAACTCTTTCCGCAACTTCGCAAATCAACCTTCAGCTCTGTTTTACAGTATTGATACTGAGATCATGCCATAGGGAAACAAGGATGTTCCACTGTAAGCAGATGCTACTTAGTCAGCTGTTGGTAAGCACATCTCTGGCATAAAAACTAAGTAAGTCATAAGCCCTGAAGCAGCATTATAAAAATGGAAACTCTTGGGCAAAAGAAAGTATGTTTCCCTGTGCTTCCTTTCAAAACCCACTTTCATGCAGAACATGTTATGTAGAATTTCCCTCACGTGTTCTCCAAGTTTTCAGATTTTAACAGTGAAATATTATAAATCAATATTTTCTCTTTCTCTGAATGGTTTCAGAGTTTATGCACTTTAAATTTTTGAAGAAGTTTGAGGCCCTGGGATCAATCCTCAGTACTGAAAAAAAGAAAAAAAATTAAGGAAATAAGAGCTATCTAGTGACTTTAAAAGATTCATCTTCAATCTTACTATTTTTGGAGTTAGCAGCATGGGAATATGCCATTATTTTTATATGAGTGCACTTAATTAGTTTTAGCAAATATATCTATTATTGATTAACATGCAAGGGTTCTGGGAATATAAATCATCTACCAGGTCTTTCGGAGATTAGCATTTAAATCCCTTGAAAGAATGACCAATATAATTAAGATGGCTGCCTGACTTTCTGCTCAAATCATGGTAATATTTAACATGTGGGAAGAAATAGTAATAATCATGCTGGATGAACAGCTGTAAACTTGGTCTATTCTGCAAAAAAATGGGAGAATCGGCCTGTAGTCATGTTTGGACTGAAATATTGATGCCAAACTGGGGACTACTTTGTTGTTACCAAATCGGCTTCATTCCAAATGAGCCAACTCCTGCGTTGTATGGGCTACAGGCCATGGGCCACCCTCCGGCCAGCTCCCCTCCCTGACAAGTGTGAAAATTCAATGACATCTCCTCGAGTCACAGCTTCACTGCCAGCATACAGCACCGTCTCAGACAGCGCGTGACTGGACAGCTCTAACTGTTGACAAAGAGGTTTGCTATTTTTCTTAAACCTGCTTTATTCTAATGCTTACCTATGCACTCTAGACTTTACAAGATAAATTTCTTCTTCACAAACCAAGAATCCAAATATCTGAAGGCAACTGCCGTTTCCTGCAGAGACGCCTCTTCTCCGATCAGCATCACTGGAGGCTTAGGGACTGTCTCTTCCCCTAAGTCCCTCGCCTTCTCAGACCGCTGTCCTCTGCATGTGTTCAGGTGCTTCAGTGTTTTTATTAAAATATAATCTATGCAAGTGCATGTGATCGGACTCCCTAATTTTTGGCTGAGTAGAGATAGTTTTGCTTTGCTTTGTGGCAGATCTAGCCAGACAGGAACTCTGAGATCATTCCAGGACAGAGGGTGGCAAGAGGGAGTCATTATGTACCGCATTTCATTGTCTGGGAGAGAGTGGGCCGGGGCGTGGGTGAGCCTCTGCCCTTGTGTGCGCCTATTCTTTCATCCCTATCTCTGAATTTTATACATCGAAGAGCATCAGTTCGGTCTGGAGGGTAAACATTGGAAAATACCATTTTTTTAATGTTTTAACTCAGTGTGTTGAGTGCAGATATACAAATTGAGTGGTTCATGTAGAAGTTAGCCAATTTAAGCTGAGGGTTATTTGAAATATAACATCACAGTGACAGCACATCAGAGAGAATTAATCACCTCAATAATGAGGTGTTTAACTTATAGAAGTGAATGACAGCACACTTGTGGCAGGCCCAGAATAACGTATCTCATCTGCCCTCTCTGCTCATTGGCTCCACGGAGGCAGCATGTATAAGGGCGTTTGTTTAAAGCTGTGCTTAGATTATTTGAATGGCTGGACCTGAGACCCTAGGACCACAGCCCAGAGACTTCCACCGAGGCAGGTGGTTGAGCAGATTCCTCTCAGGTGGGACAGTCCGGATGTAAACGCACAGCAGTGGCAGCTGCAGCTTGTGCAGACGTATTGCTGGTCCTCCTTAAAGGAATTCCTCTGCAGGCCTCCTGCCCATGCATTAATCATGTCCAGAGGAAAGGCAGAGAAAGGAGGCAAAGCAAGATGCCAGGGAACAGAGCGGAGCTCCCCAGAACACCCCTTTCCTTGGGGGACCACACAGGGAGAGCGAAGCTGGGAGAAGCCAGGGGACACCTTTGCCATGTGCGGACTGTAAAGACATTTGCCCTTGTTTCATGAGGCCCGTCCTCCTGGGTCCCCAGAACCAGGTCGTAGGCTCTGAAAGCTGGAGGTCATTGAGAGATGCCGTCACCTCCTTCCGGGTCTAGCTGGTAGCACAGGACACAATTTTATGCAGCACAGACAGGTTCTGACGCAGGACTGAACGCCACGAGCTGTCAGGAGGGGTCCTTCGTTAGAAAGCCTTCGTGGTGCTGCAAGCATTCGTGTGTGAAGGCTCAAGATGGAGCGGAGCAACGTCCGTAGTAGGAGAAAAAAGAACCAAGAAGCCACTCCAGGCAGCAGCAGCCCTGCCGGCGCTGGCCGTCCCCGGGCCACGGGGCGCCTGCCTGAGGAGAGAGCCCTGGCTTCCTGCAGAAAGTGCCAGTCGGCTGTGGGCGCAGCTCAGCCAAGTGTTGCCACAGGACTGCCAGGGGCCGCAGACAGCTCACAACTCCCTAAGAAAGGCTTTGGGGTTTGGTGTTAGCACGCCGAGGTCCCATGGTACTGCGGCTTCCATCGGAACGTGTGTTTTAGCGCATCGACGACAGCCTTCAGGGCTTCTCTCCTACACCTCAAATAATGGAGAATTTCAACCATCTACAAGCAAAACGCTTGTCCCATGTACACCGTTAACTTGTAAATGCCTTTGATACACAGGTTTTTAGAAATTACAATAAATTTATCATGATAATAATAATAACAGGAGCAGTACTAGCGCCAAGCGATCTCTACCTATCCTGTTTAACCTTCAAACCCCCCTATGGGCTATCAAAGCCAAGACGGCTGACATCCCGGAAAGGAGAGTCCATCGCTCCGGCTTCCAGGGCGGCCTGGTTCCTGGTAGAGCAAGAGGAGGCCAAGAAGGTGACTCGGTCAGCCACCGCGGCTGCGGTGCGTGCAGGCCTCTCGCACTCGGTGTGCAAGTGCTTTTCTATGTGGACTATGTAATCCTGTGTCGCGTTTCTTCAGAAAAGACATTTCTTCCTGTGCCCTTGAGATCACATGACTATCATCTAAAACACCCAGTTACCACCTGGAAGCAAGTGACCTTTCTTAGTCCGTCAAGTAAAAACAATGAAGTGGGCCTGGGGTCAGACCTAGGTGCTCCCGGCCAGCCTCCCTCTTCTTTTACCCTGTGGTGAGGAAAATCTTTCTTCCTACACCCATGAGAGAGGATGTGATTTGGGGAACTTTTATAAATGCATTTTTGTTCCTAGTGCAGTCATGAGTCCTTGAGTAGCTCCATCACTGATCCCTTGTGCTCATAAAGCACATGAAAAAAAATAGGCCACGGATCAGTCCTGAGAACCAGGCAGACCTAGTGGGTATCTCCAGCAAGACCTTGAGAAGAGAACCAGCTGGAGAATGGCCAGTCTCAGAGGCAGACCGGGCCTGGACTTAGAGAGCACGTCCCCGAACCCTACCGTCCCCACGGTGAGCGGAAGTGCTCTCAAGTGATGGCCATGTCAACACTCAGGCGCAGGCTGGCTCTTAGGGTCCCCAGCCCAACACAGAATAAACAGAGCTGCGCCCAGCCCTCTGCCCCTCTCCGTGTCCACGGGGCCCTTCCACGTCACCTTGGCGAGGAGCACGGGAGAGGAAAGCAACAAACCGTAGGAGTTCGGCGCCCACTCTTGCTGGCCCAGACCCTAGCTCATCGGCTGCTCGGCCCCTGCAGACGCCGCACTTGTCTCTGTTGCTCTCCACTCACACACACGTGGGAGGACCTGACTGAAGCCCTTTGAGCCCCTCAGGCTCCACCGGTTACCCATAAGCCTCCTTCGGCGCAGATGGGAGAGCCGCCAGGATCTTTGGTCAGGCCACCCCTCCACTTTCCCTCAGGGTGACGTCCTGCCTCCTCTTTTTTTCTGACGTTTTCAACAGCTCATCCCTCCTGTCAAGGTGCCTACAGGTGGGCTTTCCCTTCGCTGGGAAGAGGGAAGCAAGGTGAAGAGAATTGCGTCCTTCACCCACATGCCACGCCCCTTCTCAGCATCACAGCTCCGTGCCTGCCTCCCCACCCCAAAGTTCGTTCTCTAAACAACAACCAGGGCTGGAGGAATGGCACAGCTGTTAAGCGCTTGCCGTGGGAGCCCCAGGCACTGAGTTCAATCGCCCAGCACCGGACAAAGCCAGGTGTGCTGCTGCATGCCTGTGATCCCAGCACTTGGGAGGCTGAGGCAGGAGTCCAAGGCCAGCCTGGGCTACGCAATGAGTTCGGGACCAGCTTAGGCTATAAAGTGAGATCTTACTCTTAGATAATAGCCAAAGAAACTCCTGTAAATGAGACTACGCCCCTCCCTGAGTGCCTCCTTCTGTCGGCAGTTCAGCCCCTCCCCAGACGTCCTGGGATGGGCCGTCCTCGCCCCCGGAAGCCTGTACAGCGTAGCCACCTGCCACTCTCCCCTCTCCTCCCATATCGCAGGGCTCTGTCCTTTCGGTTTCCCCAAAGGAGACAGCTTAGGCCTGAGCCAAGTGTGACCAAGTCAGTCTTCCTCGATCTGCAGGATTTCTTCCCAATGAAGAAAGTTCACGTTACCCCTTCGGAGAAGAGTGCCCTTCTCTGGTCTAAAGTACCACTGCCCATGCCACTCCCTGTGGCACCAAGTCCTGCGGCATTTTCTTCGGACAGCTTCTTACCAGTGTCCTGACTTCCCCACCACCAGCACTCAGCACAGTCTCTGGCACAGAAGCACATTGGAAAGTATTTTTGAATGAATGCTTAAGTCAAAGAGCTCGTATCCCTCCCTCACCCTACCCAAAATAAAAAGAAAACAGAAGGAAAAGATTAACAGCAATTATCCGGCTGCAAGTAGGTAAAGAAATCAAACACCGTAAAAAGAACATCGCCAAAGTTCCTCAGTCAGAGTGGCCCGTCAGCGCTCCTGGCTCTTCGTCACTGACAAACTTAGTTCGACAGAGTGACTCAGGTGAAATGAAAAACAACAAACGAAAACCAAGGCTCTGATCTTCACGTGGTTTGGCGGCATTGTCCCTGTTTATAGACACAAAACTCACCACGCCCTGCTCAGCGATTCTAAACGGAACAATACTCAACGGTGCCCAGTGACAGCCCACCACTCCCAGCTGGCCGATCGGTAGTGCCTGACTCTTACCTGTAGAGCCTGGATACGGAAGTCACAGGATTTGTTTTTCTTTTTCCTTTGCCCCTGACCCAGCGGAACACAAGAACGCTCTGAGCGCGGAGGAGGACCCTCCTAAAGGCGATCGCACAGCTGACCACTCAGGTGTCTACTGACTTCAGAGCCGCCCGCGGAGTCAGCGCTTCCTCCCTGTGGTGTTTCGGCGTCTCAGCTTCCTTCAGAGCCAGGGGTTGATGGAACAATGTGGCGAAAGTAATATGACAGAAATGGCATGATGCTGAGAGCGGAGGCGGCCGGCCCGAAGGTCACGGAGACTCGGGTGAAACTCCCGTTGGGTCTCGCTCGGTCCATTTGGTGCAATGTCGGAAACTGAGGGCGGCGGCTTGGAGCTGTCTCGCCTTCTGAACGACTGTGACTGGAAAATGTTCCCCGGTCCCGCAGCGTCGTCAGGCCGCATCTTAGATGCGCGTAATTCAAGCCTGAAAGCGGTTCTGATGCCGATTGTTTTCGAAAAGACCCTGTGTTTCAAATAACTGCAATTTAACCGGGCTTTCAGCGCTCAGCAACTGCGAATATAAATGGTCGCTCTCTCTGTTTTACTTTAAATGTCATTATTCAGCCCAATTTTATTCATATCCGCTGCAGCTTTAGCAGTCTGCATGGTTTCTGTTCGTGGATTAGTGAGGGTGGTTCTGACTTCCTCAGCAGAACGCCGGGTTGGCCTTCGGAAGCAGTATCTGAAAGCCACGGGAAGCGATACCAGCGATACCAGCGCGTCTCCAAAGGCACCGGCGACTCCAGCCCCGCTCCGGGAAGGTCCGGGCCGCCTCTCCTGGGGCGGGCGGGCCTCCTTCCAGCCCCACACGGCACGGTTAATGCCGCCCGCAGGTCTGTCTCGGAGTCCCGAGGCGCGGCATTAATTATGAATATTGCTTACACCTGTGGAAGCTCGGCCTGCCCTTCTGGAGCTAATAAGAAAATTAAATGTTAAACCTGGACTGCATCCGGGGACCTTTTTAGCTATGCCTGCCATCTTCTGCCTGGCGGAGTCGTTTTGGGTCCTGTTGCCATGCAGATCGCCCGCAGTGTAGGAGGGAACTAAGGAGAATATGCGTCTTCATGAGGGTCCCCAGCTGCCAGGCTGTGGCACCCAGCAGAGGAGGAGGAATCCGTGGTCCTTGGGGGAGCCGGTGGGGAGGCTGATCTCCGGCTTCTTTGAGGCTTCCCGTCTCTCGTGGGCCTTTATCTTGGGAAGAAAACCCATTCTCCTTGAGAAGCAGTGGGGTGTGGAAATGATGATTTCGGAGGTTTCTGCGTGTGGACGCCCTGTGTGCACCCACGCAGACATCCGGGCACATGGCTCCTGCGCACGTATGAGCACTCACGCGCACGCACACGCTGTTCCGCAGCTGTGAGCCTCTCTTGCTCCGTCTGTAAAAGGAAGTCAGTAAGCTGAAATTCATAAATACCTAGAAAGCAAGCAACGAGCTCTAGTGAATGCCAGCCGCGATCTTTATCCAGGTCTCGCAGAGACGGAATCAGGAAAGGCTATTTTGCAGGCACGTTGGGACTCCGTTTGGGCGCCTGCAGGGCCACTGGACGCGGCCTTCTGGCCAGGGCTTATCTGCAGTCCTTGCGGAGCAAACCTGCTTCTACGGAAAACGGCATGAGGAGGATTGGACCCGCATCTCCCTGAGGAGGGAGCAGTATTTCCTCGCTAGGTTCTTCAGATAATGTTGTGCCAGTTGCAAGGCACAGATCTAGATCACACACAAACTCAAGCTAAACCCTCTCCGTGAATAGCACGCTCAGTGACTGACGACAGCAGGAAGAGGCAGACAGAAATACCAAGGCGAGTGCTGCTTTTCCCAAGAGTAGTTGAGATACGGTGGCGCAAACACCTGAACAATGCCAGTGTATTAATAAAACTCACAAAAAAGACGCAGGATGTGTTTTGGTATCTTACTTTCTTGTTGCTGTGACTCAATGCCTGACATGCACAACTTAGGGAGGAAAGATTTATTTTTGGCTCACAGTTTCAGAAGGTCACAGTCCACTCACAGGTGGGCGGCTGGAAAAATGGCCAAGTCATATGACGGGGCTACGGCTAGAGCTGGAACCAGAGTTCCAGAGACAGAGACCCTGGCTAAGTGGTGGAGTAGAGAGAAAGACTGAGAGGTGGGGCCGAACCAGGACACGGCCCTCCAGGTCAAACCCCAGACGCTCGCCCATTCCAGCCAGGCCTCATAGTATCTACAGGAATAAGAGGCTTCTGGGAGACACTCCAGACCCAAACCACTACAGGATGTTTATAAGCCAAACTCAGATTAGCAGCCACCTTTTTTGTTTGAGTTTTTGTTTGGCTGTTTTTGATTTTATGTTTGTTTTGTTTTGTTTCTGAGACAGGGTCTCACTCTGTAGTCCAGATTGGGCCTGAGCTCACTATGGAGCCCAGCGTGGTCTCAGGCTCACCACAGTTCTCCTGCCTCAGTCTCTGGAGTGCTGGAATTACAGGGGTACACCACCAGTGCTCTAACTGCTATGCTATTCCTGTAGCCTCAAAGGTTGACACATTTAAAGAAGTCTGAGACATAGAGAGTCGGGTCAAGTTACCCCAAATCAAGTGGTCCTTGGTGTAGCTACAGAAAGAAATGCCGCAGGAAGGAGAGCAGAAGCTACGCATTGAGGCTGCAGTGCACTCAGGAAGTCAGCCACCTTCCATCACGGGCGTCTGGAGAGATTCAATCGGGTGGGGGTGGGGGTGGAAATAATTCTCAGAGGGAGAGGGAGCAGACTCCTGGTGCATTGTCCCCGGAGGGTCCTGCCGAGGAAGAAGGGGTGGGCTCACCTAATGCAAATCATGTTCTAGAGAGAGTTTTGGCTTCCTGCACTGTCTTGAGCTGGAGTCACCAGGAATGGTGCTTGTCTTTGCTGGCCAAGACTGAGCCCTCCCAAGCCAGTCACTGTACAGGCCAGGGCATGGCTTTAGGGACTGTCACCATAGAACGTTTGGTTTAGCGTTCTGAGGCAGGGGCTGTGAAGATGAAGGTCCCGAGCTTTCTATTCCTAAATTCAGGTGATTGTTCACATGCTAAACATGTATGTATTCTGTCTCGGAGGAAAGACGAACACTCAGATTCTACACCCTGAATGAATCACTCTAGTAAGTCAGTTGTAAACTTGGTCCTAGTGCATACTCCTGCCTTACTGAATGTTACTTTAGAACCTGTTAGAAGTAAAAGTTGCTGAAACCTATCCCAGAGTTAATGATTCACCGGGTGATCTTGGCACAAACTATGTCCTACAACTATAGTTGTAGGATGTAGGAATCAAACTGAGCTCATAGTAAACAGAAGATGATTCGACTTTATACAAATTATTTTTGGCCAAATAAGACAGTGCTTTCAATTTCTATAAGCCACATAAAGGGAAAAAACAACAGTCTTGCATAATTATGTTCTTAAATGTGTCACCTCGTTGTGCCCTTAGCCAATAGGTCTTTTTTTTTTCACAATTTTGAAGCCTTTCCGCAATATTAGTGGATGACAGAAATCATAGTGGGAGCTACATCTGCAAATGTTTCTCTATTTTTTAAGATGAGCATTTAGATTATGCAGGTAAAAACTACGTCAGAAATACCCCGAAGGGTACTTTTACGCCTTGTAATGGAAAGAAAGAAATGTGATTGATCACACCAGCAACTTTATCTGGGTTCTCCATGTCTTGCATTCTGTCAGGCTCAAATGATTGTAAGGAGAAGGTCACCTTGATAATGTGTCATTGTTCCTGTTCTCCAAACAGAGAGACTTCTTTTCTAACATTTCACCCTTAATCTGCTTGAACTTGGTGCAATTCATCCCAAGACTTCTATAATCCCTTTCCTCCAAGGTACCTGCCTCATCGTTGCAAGTTGCTGCTCTTGATAAGTAACAATGCTTCATAAATTGTTCACTGGTCGTCTAAACATTCACCCAACTGAGATACATGAATCTTTCAATTGGAACAGAATCTGTCAATTAGGGAATTTCGAATAACTCACATGCCACCATATTGTAACAGAGGCTACAAATAAAACAAATGAGACTCAGAGCCGTGATAACTCCTGTAGACATCACTAGGGTTTTTTTTAATCCAGCTAACACTTTGTATTAAGACAGAACGGGTAATGGGTTCTGAGTACCACAGCCCATGTTACAACTCTTACAATCTTTGTTAGTCTATCACCGACAGGAGACGTTAGAAAATATTGCTGTTGAGCCCGTGAAATGGCTGGATCTGTGCAAGATGTGCACTACGTCTTTCCAGCTTTGTGCCGCTGGCCAGCTCTGCCTCATGAACTCAGGAAACAACGTGACTTCTACTGAGATTCTCAGCATATACCCTGCAGCCTGTATAACATGAGCGCTCAGTCTCCACGACCGAGAGCATATTTAATTAGCTGTCAGCAAAGTTGAATGCTAAGACTGCAGAGTTAAATCACACGAAAAGTACAATCATGAGTAATGACTGTACGCTTGTGATATTTGAAAGTCAGACTCTATGGTTACGTCCATAATTGTGTGTGCAAGAGTGAAGGCTGGATCCTACATATATTATGTATTAATGTCTTTTCCGCAATCAAATATTTTATGGTCAAATTGTAAAAACATCATCTGATAAATTTTAAACGACCTCGGGTGGATTTTTGTAACTTTTGCCTCTCAATTTTTGCCAGAATGTGAGGAAATGTATTAAAAACTCTTCACACAAACAAGAGAAAAAACGTTAAGAGGATCTGTGGACTAGTGTCAAATTGCCATGAGATTTTCTGCCTGTCTGCTTACTCAGACTCAACCATTTTCTATGATATGCATGCTACCTTGATTGTCAATTCAGAAAAAAGTACTTCCACATAAACTGTAATTCCCTTACTATTAGCCACTTGGATGGCGTGCTATTGAAACTAACTTAAATTTTAAAAGAAATTTATTGTGTTTAAACCTGCCGTAGGACATTCATATAAAACTGATAGTACTTAATTGCTAGCAGAATACAGGGATATATTCAGTCGTGAAATCTGTCCTTATTTCCTCCTTTCCTTTGTAGTTCTGGGGATGGAATTCAAGACCTCACAAAGTCTAAGCACATATTTTATCACTAATCTATATTCTCAGTCAATTTGTTATAAGCATCAGAAACACTTAGTTTGGGCAAGTGAATCAAAAAACAAAATATTTATATATAAAGTGTAAAATGTAAATAAATGTGACTAAAAGAAAATGAATAGAAGGGTAACGGACAGTGCACTTGATCTGACGCATATCTCAGCACTGATGAAATGTGGGGACATTCCACTCCTCACAACAAGCTGTCATAGAAAGACAAACCCATTCTGATTCCACTTTTAAGAGCATCTACAGTAGTCAGGCTCACAGACACAGAATGTAGACTGACACCTGCTAGGGTCCAAGGGAACTTTAAGTTTTTCTTCAACAAGTACTAACATTCAGTTGTACAGATGAAAAATATTTCAGGATGATTGTGTGATGACGCGAACATGCTTGACATTATTGAACGATATACTTCTAAGTGGCTGAGACAGGAAATTGTGTATTCTGTGTGTTTCATCAAATTAAAAAGAGAGACAGAAATCACATTTGGATGATGGATTTAACACTTTATTCATTTTAAACATAGAGTCAGCTTCACTTCCTCTTAGTGTAAGAAAAAGAATTCTGTTAAAAAAAATTTTTTTTCAAAACCAAAGGGCAGAGGCAGGGACCACATCTACAGTATTCTATTTTAGTTACTAGAAAGGGCTCCTTAAAATTGTAAGAGTAGACTTTATGTTTGATGAATAAAAAGGCCTTTAGACAGATAGTAAAGGTTTGATTGTTAAGTGCTTAGAAGTGTAGGTGGAATGTCCTCTGAATGTGTCCTCAGATGTGTCATTCAGAAGAACATAATTATGAGAATATATTACTGAGGTCAGTATTGTCCTGTGATTAAGACCTTTCTCCATAGAGAAATGGCCTATAGAGAAATCATTATTTCTATTGATATCTGAAGATGAAGCTTTGGTAAAGTCCTGCCAGCCCTTCAACTGTCCAAATACTACAGTTCCAACCAAAATATATGCTTGCAATAGAAAAAATAGAACAATAAAAGAAAATTTCTGTTCTTAATATCTGTAGCTCACATTGAACAAGAGATGGTAGCAAACAATCAGGAAAGAGAAATCTAGACTTTTAGATACGAAAACAACTTTCTCTACTTATATACAATGTAAAGGTGGATATACAAAGTCATAGGAGTCCTGTAAACAGAACAATTGGGGTCAATAAACAAACTCGGCAATGTGGCAAGAAACAAGAGAAATACACAAAATGAACTGTATTCTATACAAAGAAGGTCACATTTTGTTTGTTAAAACTAGTCTTAAAGAATAAACAAATACCTAAATACATGCAAAGATATCTAATATTCTTAAGTTGGCAAACATTAACCTGGCTCTATTCTTCAACTTGGTATGCAGATTCAATAAAATTAACATAGAAGTCCCATCTGGCTTATTTTTATTTATACATCAGAAATTTATCAAAAAACAATATGCAGAATTATAAGAAGCACCAAATAGCTAAAACTATCTTGAAAAACGAGCAAGTTGGAATGCACACTTCCTAATTTCCAAACTTGGTATGAGGTTCAGTCTGAAATTAAATAAATGCAAGCAAATGATTTCATGTGAAGTTTCCAAAACAAGTCTAAAGGGGAAAAGCGATGCTTGTAAAGGTGGTCGTCAATGTGGAAACATTAGCCCTGCTCCCTTCCCATATGGCATATACTATTTATCTCAAAAGGATCACAAACTTAAGAGCTAAACTAACAAAATTCCTAAAGAAAATCAAGAAAGTAAATTCTCGTGAGCTTTTGTTAAGCAATAGATCTTTAGGTACAATGCCTAAAACAAAAAAACGAAAGGAAAAATAAATTTGACAGAAATCAAAATTATTTTTTTCTTACTTGAAGAGCAGCTTTGGACACATGACAACTTACAGAATGCGCACAACATTAGTTTATCACAAACATGATAAAAATCTTGTACTAGAATTTACAAAAATATGTCAATGTTGACAATATAAATAGAAATAATCTAGTAATAAAAAACAAGTAACCTGGATAGATATTTCTCCAAAGAAATGAAATTAACAAAAGGAATGAAATGCTACATTTATTTTTTTTTTTAGTTTGTTGCCACAATCCCTAGTACAATATTGACTGAAGGTATTCCAACAGAGATTGGGTGTTCTTATCAATCTTAGAGGGAAGGCTTTCAGTCTTTCCCCTTTAAATGAAAGGGTTATTAATGAAGGGAATAAAACTTAGTACATAGCATAATAATACATGATCCTGAAACCTTAGTAAGTGAAAGAACCCAGGCATGAAGCGAGCGCACTACTTGGTCCCCTCCATGTGAAATGCCCAGTGCAGGCGAATCTACAGCGCCACCATGTTGTTCAATGGTCTTTGGGGACTTGAAATGTAGAAGGCAGAAGAGTAAGGTTGAGAAGGAATTGTTGTTAGAAGAGGTACAGGGCTGTTTTTAGTCATTAAAACGTTCTAAAATCAGAGAGTTGTAATGTTTGCAGAACTGAGTGTGAAAAAACACTGAAACTCAAACAAAATCATGTATTTTATAGTATAGGAAATCTGTCAGGAAACACTTGTGTACATTATGCTTGATGAAGGGTCAACTTTTGTCATACACAGATTTCATATCAAAGAATACATGTCCATTTTTATATGACTATTTTAGCTTTAAGCATCACATATACATTTCCCCAAATATGTGCAGTTGTCTGTACACATATAGATTGTGCTTTTCATTCACACTCATACATACATAATTCCATGTAACATATATGCAAAAATTACAACTACATGACAGAAACTATCCACCTAACTCTCAAAAATCAAGTTTATTAGTTTATTCATTCTTTATATTAAAGGATAACAGAAATGTCCTATACCTGAAATACGCTGGAAATTGTAAAGGAGATTCAGCACTTAGTAAAACATGAATAGATGAGGATTCAAACCTACTCATATCAATAAAGATCAAAAACAGGAAGCTGTTGCTTGCCTTTTCCTCTTTTGGAAAGCATATTTCTCTCCTTTCAAAAGACTGATGCATGTTGATTTATTTGTCCATAATGAACCCGCCTCCTTTGACTGAAAATGCCCTTCCGTTCTGAAAGTGAATCCTAGTTATTTTAGTAATATCATCACATGTTCCATGCAAGAAAGCCACCTGATTTTCATATTGCTCAATGCTTTTATAGATTTGACTGATCATTTTCTATTCGCCTAATGTGATGTCTCTAAAGAGCTGAGATGTGTCGTGGAGCAGAGCAAGCACGCATTTAATACCTAGACAATGCAGACTCCAGCCTGGGCTCCATGATGGCGTAAGGGGTACCAAATTGCACACGAGAATTTCATGTTAAGTGGAAAGAACTAATTCTTCACTTGAACTCCCTAGTGCATGGTAAAAACCTTAGGATGAGAGGCAGAAACCTTTCTCCTGACATCCTAATCTAAGTCCCAACAGTTGCATTTTCTCCTTAAGGTGATTCGTCCCTCCTAAGTTTGACCAAAATGTTCTCACAACTAGATCTTCACAGCACAGACTCTAAAAAAAAATCCATTTTGATTAGAAATAAATATTCCTCTTCTACATCATCATTACTCTCAAATATTGTTAACATACAAATGAGTTTATGACATTAGGTGTCAATACATTGTATAATAATGCATTTTAATCTAATAGATTTTTAATAAAGGAATAACCAGCATTCCTTATTTAAAAGAATTCTTAACAAAGATGTTTTATTGACAAAAGTATTTAGTCCATTTTTCTTCTAGAGTCGCATAATAAAGGTCCAAGACAAGTTGTGATAAACTTAACCTAACTTCACCACGCACACGCCCAACACACAGTCCTAAAACCAAGATAAAGGCCATTGCCAGCCTCTCCCAAGCCACTTCCGCGCCTCTTCCACCGGGAACCCAAGCTCAAGGACCCGGGCTGCTGGCGATGAGTACGTTGCAGAGAAGCAGTGTTTATCTGACTTATGTAGCTCACGCTAGAAAAGTAACCTGGATTGCTTTTTTCGAGATTTTCATTACAAGATTAATCCATGTTGGCATATATTTATGCTTTGTTAATTTCTAGTTTTATGTCTTATTCCACTACACACCACAAATTCTGCACTCCTTCTTCTACTGAAATGGGCCTTTAGGATATTATCAATCTTTTTGAAATTTTTAAATCAATTCACGTGGGCATTTTGATCCACTTGAAACAGCATTATCATACTGAGATTATCAATAATTTTTAAATGATTGTAACATATTGAAAAAAGTCACAAATTAGGCTGACAGGAATAATTAGAAAAAAATGTAATGCCAACACTTTGCTCTGGCAAGGCGTTAACATTTTAATAGAGAATATCAATCTCTTTTTATTAGTAGAACTCGTCACCTTTGAATGATGCGAAATCTTTGGGTTTTTCTCACTTCAATTTGTGTTTCATGTGACTGCTCTCTGCTTGAAATATTCCTGCTACATGTGCAGTGACTGGTCTGGGATAGATTAAGCTAATAAATTAACACGTCCTCTCTCTCCTCCCAAAGAACATTGCCCTACAGCGAGATGTGGCCGCTGAGGGCTTCACGTCACGGAAAAACACAGAGAAGAGGTTGGACTTCCCATACCATACTGCGAGAGAGCAGCTTACTTAACAGTTTTTAAAACTCCTGTGCTCATAAGACTTAATTAAAGTGAATTGCAATTACCAGGAAAAATGGCTGAGATATTAGAGTGTTACATTACCCAGGGTTTGTGAATCGTACCCATATACTCTTTCAGAGAACAAGGCGTAGTCATGAAATAAATTAATTTCAGCCGAGGTTTCAAATTGCCAGTTTGATGTACAAGAAAGCAAACCTCAACACCCAATAAAGCTACTTAATCAGTCTTTCTTGTTTGATCTCCTCATTGAAAGTACAGATCCCTCAGTACCGTGGTATTACAGGTGAGACCTACTGCCCAAGATACGTTCTCTGAGATGATACAGGAATTGACGTGAGCCAAAGGGCCGAGTTTTGTCACCTGGGAAGGACCGGTGCACAGAGTGCAGAGCTACAGGGAATATTTTGAGAGGGAGTATTGTGTCCACTGCACCGCTAATAGCACTGCAATGCAGGGGCCAGAGCGGAACGTGTGGCGGGAATTGCTAGTTGCTGCTAATTCTGGGGACAGGCAGAAAGCTTAAATGTAGGGCTCCATTACCCGCTCCAGGGCCTGTTGCTTTTAGAAGTCTGGGCAGCAGCGGTGAAATCCTCAGGCACTTGGGCCTCGGTCCACCCAGGCGATTCGCTGGACCATAATGCCTGACCTCAGATGCTCACCATGTTGGCCACTGTCTCAATTACTTTTTCATTGCTGTGACTTGATACCCGACATCCACAAATTTAGGTGAGGAAAGGTTTATTTTAGCTCACAGTTTCAGAAGGTCACGGTCCATTCAGGGGCGGCCAGCAGCCATGGAAGGACATGGCAGAGGCAGAGGTGGAGGCAGCTTCTCAGGACATCACACAGAGGCAGGCAAGTCAAGGAAAGTTGAGACTCGGCCTCCAAGGAAGGAAGGAAGCAGCTATTGTGTTCTTCCAGGTCTCTTCCCAGTGATCAGCCCCTCCTGGATCCCGGTGTGGAAGGTGTGGCAAGCCCCAACTACACGCCTGTAATCCACCTTACGTGCCTGCAATCCACCCCAGGCTAGATCCCAATCTCCCAACAGCACATGGTTCCACAGACCATCCATAACATTTACATACATGAGACTTTGGGGGATGTTCCAGACCCAAACCACAACAGCCGCTGAAGCCGAACTGAGGATATGCAGGTCGCCTATTGGGCCGAAAGCGGGCAGCCCATGGGGCCGCGGGAAGGGGTGTTTCTGTGGCAGTCACCAGGGCAGAGAACCCCGTGCCCACAGAGGAGCTGCATAAGGGTGCCTAGGGAGAAACGGGGACCGGGACCCCGAAACTGCAAGTCGAAATCCGTGGCCCGCCACTCCTTCTCACTTGTTCTGACGGCTTGGGCCTTGGGCTCAAGTCTGAAGTCAAAGGATTTAGCCTCTTGGAGGTTCTGAACCTAAGTCTGATGGTGTCACCAGTCGCGTCTTAAGGTGAGTATGACAGGTGCGACACTGTCAGGTGTGCGCTGCTGTTTTCCACGCAGAACCTAGTTTCTGGATTGTCAGACTGAGAAGCTGTGTACAGAGGCTTTTTTTAGGTCTTGGTTGCGTATTTGGTGGTTTTTTGTTCATTTGCTTTTGAGTGAAAGAAGCTTTATTACTAGTGTAAAGCGCTCATTCAGATTTCAGAGTTATAAATAACATTTGTTTTCTATTATAATGAAATATAGTGTTATATCTCAAGGAAAATGAAGCCACTTTTTATTAATTTGCCTGAAGAAATTTAAATGTGCATTGCTTATGACTCATACAACCTTTTAAATATAAGCATATATCATATACATGGTTTCAAACTATATATATATATATATTATATGAGTATTACATTATATATATATATATATATATATATATATATATATATATATATATATATATATATTGATTCAAATAAACTCGTATTTTCATCCCTTGAGGAAAATATCTGTCCAAAAATACAAAATTTAAAAAATAAAAATTAAACCTATAGTCATTTAAAATATTGTAACTTTTTCAAACACTTGAATTTAAACACGGAAGTTTCAAAGTAAAATTTCAAAAACTTTTTTGTCTTTTTTTACTTTTCTATATCCCACAGGATTTCCTAAATCTTGTATCTAAGAAGATTTTTCTATGAAAAAAATCAAAACTCATTGACTGAGAAAAAGAATTTTTAGAAATGATTTGCATTTTAACTTCTAAAACTAGAAAAGAAGCTGCCCCGCACAGAATGTTTTCAAAATCTTGCAACAAGCCAGGTGTGGTGGTGGCACATACTCACAATCCGGCACTATAAGAGGCTCTGGCAGGAAAATTGAAAATTCAAGGCTCTCCTGAACAGGGCAGCTTAGTGATTTTTAGGGGCCACCCTGTCATTGCTGAGAAGATCGGCTGCAGGATCTGCAGTTGAGGAAGAGGGTGGATCTGTGTTGAGCCACACACGATACCAACCATTCTACAACCGCCTTCCCACCCCGGTGAGAGACTTGAACTCTCAGTGCCAATGTTGTGGTCCAGTTGAGAGCTGGAGGTATCTTTTCAAAGTATTTTTCTGAGGCACTGTCATTATGATTAGAAGAGAGAAGTGATTCTAATGGAAATGACTGCAGAAAGCTAAATTATAAGAACATTGGAAAACTAGTTTCTCTATTACAATCTCATTATGCCCTACCAGGTTTAGAGGTTTAGATTTCTGCCATCCAAATCTTTAAAATTGTTGTTTTTCGAGGGACAAAGTTCCTGTAAGTCCTAAAATGTCTGTCTGAATGGGAAAATTGAAATATGACAAGGGAAGAAAGAAAAACCTACCGATGACAGTAACCTAACTGAAACATTGTACTATTTTTAATGAGTATAGCAGCTCACTTCTCCTTAGAATAATAAGAATTATGATTTATTTTTGCTTTTAGCCAAATGTGGCCTCACCTTTGATCTGTGCTGATAATTCTTCCCCAGGGACGAGAACTACAAAGAAAGAACACATTTGAAATGTGTAAATAGCCAACTTCACTTCGCTTTGGAAATGTTAAGGGTTTCTTTTGCTGACCACACTTCACAAAAGCATTTTGTAACAGTTAACAGATTATTCTGATAATTACGCTGCCTCCTCTGACACTAACAAATTGTAAAGCGAGCCCAGCTCTTTTGCATATAGGTTGTGTGGGATTGGCCCATTGACCAGCTTCAACACATAGGTTATTTGGTCACCAGATCACTGGGTTTCCTAGACCAACAGGTCCTCAGCGTTTTGAGTTCTGAGGGTCTGTATGTCCTTTCTCAATACAGAGCATGTTCTAGTTCTTTTGAATATTGTTTGTGGTTTCAAGGTTTGTCTAGTAGTATCTTACTGTGTTTCTTCAAAAGCCCTAAGGAGACTGCAAAATTGAGGAGAGAAATATAAATGCTAACTGACTTCAAAAAGCAGTGTGCGTGTGAGAACAGGTATACGTGGTGCCTCCGTGCACACAGGCAGTGCAACCCTCTGCACTGTTCAAATGTAGTTTCTTGGAGAAGAGTTCTCAGAACATTGTCCTTTAGCGAACGATGACTTCAGAGCAAGTCTGGCAGTTGGGTAGTGTCAGTTGTCTGGTGTTACACCATCTTGGCTATTCCAAGTATCTGGATTTCAGAGAATCCATGTGCAACTTCCCACAAAATAACTTCCTATGTTTCTGACCAGGATCGAGTTGAGTCTATAGTGTCCGTAGCTCAAGCTGGGGAGGTCCTACAACCTGACGTAATATTTCAAGCTCCTGTAGATGGACACAGACTGTCTCTTCAAGACCTTTTTGATTCCTATGATCAGAATGTTGTTTTTCTCATGTAGGTTGTGTATATAATTTTGAAGACTTACACTGAAGGTATTTTATGTTTTCTAATTCTAACATATTGATTTCATATTCTCAATTTCAATTTTCATTTGTTTATTGCCCCTAAGAGTTGGAAACAATTCCTTTTTTATGATTATCTTTTCTCTGGCAAACTTAACTACATTTGCTTGTTAATTCCAGAAGATTCCTGTGAATTCTTTGGGATTTTTCTGTAGAGATGATCATGTCTTCTTCAAGCAAAAACATTTCATTTCCTCTTTTCCAGTCCTCAAATGTTTTCCTTCCTTCCCTCCTTCTCTTTCGTTTTTCTAAAAGGGTAAGTGAGAACAGCCTTATCTTGGGAGTACATATCCATTATCTCACCCATCTGTACAACATGAGCTGGAAGTTCTGTGGATGTTCTCAGCCTGGTTGGAGAGGCTGTCCTCTCTTTCTGTCTAGTTTGCTGATAGCTTTAGTTATGAATGGGGGTTGAAGTCTGTCCGGTGAATTTTCTGAATCTATTCTAATAATCATAATCATATTATCTTTCTTTAGTCTGTTACATTAATTGACTTTGCGATAACTCGCCAGCTTTGAGTTAAGTACTTGGATGAGCAGTACTTTGTCTTTCTGAATAATTCTTTATAAACACTGTTGGACTGCATTGGATTGGATCTCTTAAAATTTTGTTGAACGTTTATTTATTTCTTTTTTTTTTTTGCCTGTGTTCATAATGACTATTTTCAGTAGTTTTCTTTTCCTGTAATATTTTTCTTGCTTTGGCTAACTATGGTAAGCTATTTAAGAAGTACCCCATCTGTTTCTACTTTGCAGAAGATATAAACAATGAGTATCCTTTTTTTTCCTAAACTATTTGGGGCAATTTCTAATGAAACCATCTGGTATTGGTAGTTTCTGGTTTGGAAAGTTGTTAAGGACAAACTTCCTTCAACAGCAATAGCCTAACAAGAGAGCCTACCTCTCCGCGTGTGCGTTTGGGTGCAGTGTCCTCTAGGGAGGTGTTTCGTTTCCTCTCCGTTCCTGGACTCCTGAGCAAACTAGTCTTGTAATGTTCTGAACTTCAGGAACAAACATGGGCCTTCTTTTACCTCTCACTAGTAATTTGTGTCATGGAGAGTGGGAGCCTAGGTAGAGATTTGCCAACTTCATCAAACTTTTCGAAGAACATTACCTTTTCATTGATTTTACTCTACCGTCTTCTTGTCTTCAATGTTACACATTTCCACCCTTTTAAAATTGGTTTTCCTTGACTTCCTTGATAGGAATGCTGCTTTCTGTACTGTAGTTTCTTAGTATAGAATCCTAGAATTTTAATTCAGATCCATCTTCTCTTCTAACACACCCATTTGGTGTAATAAACTCTCTTGCAAGCATTGCTGTTGCTGCATGCCTCGATTTTTTTTTTTTTTTTTAGACGGGAGAAAGTTGTGTTTCCCCGGTTGTGTAGACTGGAGGTCTGGAATGCTGGAGGGTGTGGCTTCCCGCATAGCCCGCCCTGCCTCTGCCCTCTCTCCTCCCTGTCCTTTCTTGTCCTCACACATGCACGTGTCTCCCGACACTGCCCCTTCCCTCTGGCACTGAAACATGTTCCTTGTCTAATAAATACAAAAAGTATAAAACAAAAATAATATATTTGCGACAATGCACCATTTGATGTGTTCATACACACGTACATTGTATAATGTTCAAGTCCGGTTAAATATAATTTTCCTGTATGGTGAAAATGTTCAAAATCTTTTTCTATAGGAGACTTTTTACAACAGGAGAGATGATAGAAAAATGACAGGCAGTGTACTGGAAATGATAAAATTATTACATTAAAAGAATAAACATTGCACATGTAACCCAAAACTATCTGCAAACAGGGTGAGGGTAAATAGCTCATACAAAATTGATATGAAACTATTGGAAATATTTTGGTACTGTGATATTGTGGCATTAACAGTTTGCAGTTTATTATTTGATATCCTTAATATTTTAGAGAAGACACGTACCTTTTGTAATTTGTCTTCATTTTCTTTAAGAGGACCTTGCAAATTTCATAATCTTAGCCCAAAATTTAGACTATCTCCTGCCTAGCATCTTGTGTAATTAATTTAATTCTATGGGAAGCCTTGAGTTCAAGGGTCCAAAAAATGAGTGTCTGAATACAGCTGGGTTCATCCTTTTTGTTAAAGCTGAATGAGTGAACCCATGAGCCGAGAACGACACTTGCAGTACCGTCCGGCAGCTTTAGAGAACTTAAGAAAGTGAGTCAGCCTCTGGGAAACCCAGAGAGCTCACCTAACATCTGTCATCATGTAATAGCATGGCCTTGATAAGGGTTTCCTCTGCAGAAACAATAAACAAGCTAAGTAGTTGATAATTACAAAACCTTTGAACGTACAAATTCTTACGGGTTTGTTCTATTCAAGATGACTTTAAAAATCTTTTTTGATGAATGTAGTTTTCCCAAGAGAATGTGTGTTGGAAAGATCTAACACATTATTCTATACAGGTTATTGATAAGCATAAGTATTGACGTAGAGAGGAGACAGCAAGGAAATGGAGCCAATTAGAGTCAGATACATTGTGTTACATTGTACATGTGAACAGCATTGATTGCACACATGTAATACCATGATATATATGCATACACATTGCACACATTTATGTATATAGACATATATTATATAACATCACACTGTTCGGTTTACATTTAATACTCACATGGGGCATATTTAGGTGGTTTATAATCACATAATGCTTAACATGGTGAATTGTCAAATATATATTATCACTTAGTAAATCGTGTGTGAATGTGCGGTGTGATCCTCCTGTCTCAGCCTTCCAGGGTGAAATTCTGTTATTGTTATAAAAGCAGGCAATTCTTTTCTGGTTTCGCATCCACTTCAGATGTGAATAATGAACTGCATCCCCTGGAAAATAAGGTTAAAAAGTACTTGGCATTTAAAGAACAGAGACGATTGAACGGTTGAGTTGTAGACACTGGAAATCGTCAGTTCCCACTGAAATCTGATGAACACCAAAGGTAAAGAAAAAAAAAGGAAGGAAAAAGCCCTCCTATAACTGATGACCACAAAGCTTTATTCCCCACTAGTTTTATTAACGTACAAATGTAATACATAGTATTTACAGCGAATTTGGGTGTTTTGTACATCTATGTATCACATCGACTTCACAATCCCTTCCCATCTTCTACCCTCCCACCCCTCCCTGTCCCTTCCCCCGGCTCCGGCTATCACTTCATGTGGTTCCGAAAAATGTCTGTGTTCTGGGCTTTCCCAGTCAGATCACAACGCTTCTGAAGGGGACAAGGGCATCAGGTCATCGCACTCCTCTCCTTGACAACACAGCCTCGCGTCGCCGGCACTGACTCAGCGTCTGAGACTATTTTTAATGACTCAAGAGACGGGAAATTGTTGGCGTTGCTGGTGGGAGGCACGTTCACCATCTGAACTCTTCCTTTTGAAAGTTGAGCTAAAAATATGTTCCTTCTTCCTACTTACAAGTTAGTATTAAACTTGTAATTTGCTAAAATAAATCCTCTGTCACGCGTAAAACAAAATCCTATGTCTGAAACGCACACAATGTCAGGGCACGTGCGTATGCGCACCCCTCTCCTCCCGCAGGAGTGGGGCGGGACACTGTTATTGGCAGAACTTTACAGACAACACTGAACGGGATGCTCCGTGAGACAAAGACACACGTCCACACGACAGAGAGGAACCAGCATCCATGTGGGGATTGGAAAAGAAGCCAGCCTCACTTGTGGGTAATTTCCCCCAAATGACATGAAAATGGATTTTTTGTGACAGCATCTTTATCAGCGATTGCTTTCAGCTGTCTTCATGTTTCTGCCTCAGAGTGATACCCATATTGTGACAGATATGCAAATAGCGTTCAAGAGAACGAGACAAATTAAAGCACAGTGGTAAGAAAAGCCCCACAAAGCAGTCCTGGGGAGCAGCTGCCTGCGAGGACTCGCAGTGTTAATGCCTTCCCACACATCTCAGAGAGAAATTTTGTTTTAAAAGTTTTATGCTTAAAAAAAGCACACACGGGTGGTATGAAGAAGAGCTTGCTTTTTATTCCTGCTAAATTTCACTTATTCGGGGGTAAATTTTGTAAACATTTCTGTTCTAGTTACTGTGACTCAATATCCAACATCCACAAATTTAAAAGAGGAAAGGTTTATTTTGGCTCACAGTTTCAGAAGGTCACGGTCCATTCAGGGGCAGCCAGCAGCCATGGAAGTACATGGCAGAGGCACAGGTGGAGGCAGCTTCTCACAACATCACACACAGGAAGCCGAGTCAAGGCGAGTGGGAAGGAACTGTTTGCTTTCAAAACCAGCTTTCCAGTTTATACCACAGTCTACCTTGCAAGGCTCCCCGGGACCTGATGTTAGCTGCCCAGTGGGGCAAAAGTGCTTGTAGACACCTGTGGAGGGGACTCCTAAGAGACTGCCCCTCCCCTCCTCTTCTCTGGCAGGTATCTGCCTATCTTTGACGCTCAGACCCCGCTCCGCGCTAGCACTCTCTCCTTCCAGGTCCACATCCTGTTTTTGAGAACAGGGGAGGAGTGGAGCACGTCTCCATTGAGAGCATTTCCTGGAAAGCAGGACTCTAACTATAAAAATACTGCGGCCTGTCCATAGTGTATTGAATGCTGACTGAGTTCTAAGTTCAAGGAACTGGGTTAACCCAACCTCACACACAACACAACCGATTGTTTGCATTTTAGAAAAAATAAAATATTAAAAACTTGTTATTTGAAATATTACTATTACTATCGGTACTATTATCATCATCATAATCTTCACATTGTTTGAAAGCTAAAAAAGAGGTGAGGAGATTTCGTGTGGCTTTCTGATGCCTACAGCTGGTCAGCACGAGACCTCTACAGTGAAACTTCCCAGCACCAGAACCGCGTGGGCTGAATCGCCAGCAGCCGAGCTGAACCCAGTCCAGCCCACACTGGCTCCATTCACTCGTCATTTGAAGCACGCTCACTTGAGTGAAGGGACTAATAATTCTTGGATAAACTGTTCAGCGCACCCATCCCGGGTACACATTACATCACCCAGTACGCGCGGTCCCGTTTTGGAGATGCTCAGAACCGCCCTGCCCATATCACCCAGGTAGAAAACTGCTGAGTGAGGTGCGACCCTGAGCTCCTGGCTCCAGGGGTGGCAGGGTCAGGGCCCAGCTGGCCCCCCGGCAGCGGACATCCACGCCTTCCCCAAGTCCCCGGGTGGAAGTGGCGATACCAACACGGCCGTCCTCGCGGCCTCGGCTCGCCTGTCACCGTCCATAGACACTGCCGACTGCCTCCCTGGAGCCTTCGTTTTTCCTGAGAATCAATTTTATCGATGAATAAGTGCAGTCCCGCCCCAGCAGTGCCCTGTCCAATGAAAATAACACGTCAGAAGATTCTACTTCTTTTTAAGTTCGAAGAGAAGCCCCTTACCTCCCTCTGTGGTTTCTGTCCCCTCTGGCAACTTTTCTGGCAAGAGAGGACGAGCTTCCCCGGCAGGTTCAGTCCCCTAGCCTTGGTGCTTGCGAGGCAGGGCTGCTATTCTCTTAGAAAGCCGCCCCGTGAGCACCTGCCTTGGAATTCCCCTACACACATCCGTCCCTAAGAATGCCGGTGAGGTCCCTCCTTCCGCAGTGGACAATGCCATTCATCCACACTGCTGTGGTCACCAGCGAAGACACTGACCCGGAGCCCAGAAATAAGTGAGGGACAGCTCAGTAGGGGCAGCTATGGGCCGGTCAAGATCACAGCTGAAGTCCCTGCCCTGGAAAGGTTACCTGTGGTCGGTCTCCGTAACACAACTGACCGGGGCCCACAGGGAGCCAGGTGCAACTGGACAGTGTGGAGCCTGTGTCACAGAAGAAATGGGACCAGTACTGCCCGAGTAGGGTGCTGTCACCGGTCAGAGCCCAATTTCCCACAGCGAGGCCATAGCGCATGGGTGGCTTTGAGGGGTGGGGCACAGCTGTGCGCAGCCAGTAATTGCCTCTGAATTGGAAAGTGAGTGTTGCAGGGAGATAAAGTATTTGCATTTAAATAAGGAGGAACCAAGTCAGCACCATCTTCGGATTAGGGTTTCTGAGCATCACGGGTTCCCTTTGTTTTTCTGGCTTAAGGATTGTTTCTGCACCTAGCTGTGGAGATACTAGACCACAGGCTCACCGCGGGGGTCTGGCTTCTCTCTCAGGGTTCGAGGTCCCGTGTATGGGGGAAGGGGAAGGGCCTGCACGGGAAAACACGACTGTGATTGGCCACACACGACCTACATGACAGAAAGAAGGCCCTCACGGGTTGTCCTGCTCTGAGAAAAGAGACAATCTCATGATCTATGTGCATGACGTTTGTGGCTCCTACTAAAACTCTTATGTGACATTTACTGTTTCTATGTTCTTAAGAGTTCTTTTTACATATTCAAATTTTAACTCAATTTGCATACTTAATAAAGGGAATAGATTTACATTGTGTCAAAAATTAAAGGTGCCAGCAAATGAGGAATCTCATTAGCATTTGATAGAGATATATTTGCATATGTGTCTGTGTATATATATATATATATATATATATATATATATATACATATATATTTGCTTTACAATACATACATGGCTGTGAAAGCCATTAATCAGGCAGATTGTTAAATCATCAAACGGTAAAATCTTCAACATGTACCAGGGTGATTATAAATTTAAGAGTTTACAGCATTCAGAGTAACATGCAATCATTCTTACTTAGGTAAAATATTTTCACACTTTAGAATATTTGATACTAATAAAAATTTATAATTTTACATTTTAATGCCATAACATAGACTATTAGAATATGGAAATAAAAACTTCCAGACTATGTTAAAGGATGTATTACATTGGTTCTCTGATTTTAAAGGAAAAAAAGAAGAAAGGTGTAAAACTAGTGCTTTTCAGAAACTATTTTTTGAACACAAATTTCAAATCCTCTAAAAGAATGAGAAAAGTGTTGTTATTCTCATATTTACACTTTTAAAGAAAGATACTTTTTAATATTTCTGAAAAAATAGCGAGGCAGAGTTTCAAGAAAAGAAGAAATGATACTAACCTTACAGAATCCTACCTTCACTTTACCCAGAACTGGGTCAACAGCTTCCCCTCCTGGGGTAAACCTTCTAGAAAGAGGAAAAGGAAGCGCAAACCCCAGGACAAGGTAAGACTCGTGATTCAGCACGTTGCCAAGACTCTACAGGACAGATTTCCAGATTACCAACGCTATTTTTGAGGGTATTTAGGACTTGATCTTGTAGCTGGAGCAGGTAACAGTGCAAAATAGCACTTGGATGGCAAAGACTGCCCAGCAAAAGCTCCAGCATACCCCTCCCTCCCTCGGTCCCTCCCTCCATCCTTTCCTTCCTGCCCTCCCTCCCTCCCGCCTGGGACACACAGCTGTGCACAACCCTGTGAGCACTCTTGACCTCCGAATGGGCAGCTCACCAAGACTTCTCTTTGGAACTACCAGAGATATCTGCCTGTTCCCCTCATTCAGAATGAATTCTCACAGATGCCCGTGTTGTGTTTCTCTCTCCATAAGCACCGCGATGCTGCCTCTGTAACTACTGTCTTTGAACCTAAGGTAATAAAATAACAAGAGCAAGAGCCACAAAAGGGACTTAGAGGGAGAGAGGACTCAGGGGACCTCCAGAGGGAGGAGCTAAGAGGGGTCTCACCCTGGAGGTGGCTTAGGAAAGCACGGAAGTATCCGGTCTTGGTCTGTTTTCCCTTGTTTTGGGCCCAATGTCTGCGGGAGTATCACATAATAAAACAATGCATTTGTAAATACGTAGCTGTTTATGTGGACGAGAACAACAGAGACAGGAAGATTTGTTTGTGTGTTTGACTGACATCGTGAATAAATCCACCCTCCACCCTCAAGAGTGCTTCTGAGTGGGAGGTTCATAAAACTGATAGAAGTTGGTTGGGGATATTCGTTTGTTCTGTTTGATTTCTTACGAAACATTTTGTCTGATTTGTCGCTTTTCATGTGAAAAATAAATAATATAATTTTACTGACGGGTGTCTGCTATTGACTCTTTCAAAGCAAGTTCAGTCAACATCAAATACTGAACGTAATACAGAAGGATAAGTAATGACATGTTTTTGAGGACTTACTTTGAAAAAACCTGTGTTATCTATTGATACAATGACATTTATATCATTTGGAATCTGAAAATTTTTTTCTGAAATTTTCTAATTTTTTTCTTGATTGTGCATTGTCTTCACTCTTAACGTTTTATCTATTATTTAAAATACAAATGTGATAGAGCAGGAAGATGACTGATTATTTCAATCCATAAGTGAGAACTGCCTCTAAACTGCACACAGCTGCTTTCTCGAGGGACAGGTGTGCGGCTGGGGGGGGGAGGGGAGAGGGGCCCCAACTGCCACCAGCCCCTGCGACATGGGCAAAGCTTCCACGGTGCCCCTGCCTTCCCCCTTCACATCCCAGCACTCAGCCGTGCCACGGTGCTTTGACAGGTCACGTCTTCCAGTGTGAAAATGACTTCTGAGTCCCTTGACTCCCACCTCAATGTCTAGATTTACATAAACTGTCAGTTGTTATGAAAGGAGACAAAAGAGGAACAAAGCCTGAGAGTTCTTTGGATGTTTTGCTTGGTGGGGTGTGGGGGGTGGTGGCCCGACGAGCTGCGTGCCTGCAGATGTGTGGGGACCCACAGAGGGAAACTTCTGGGCTCTTTTAAAAACTTTTGGGAATCACCTGGACAGTGAGTAGAATACATTTTGGTCTAGAATTGCATATGGGGTGATTGTGCGTGTGTGTGTGTGTGTGTGTGTGTGTGTGTGTGTGTGCACGTGTGTACTTTAGTTACTGTTTCATTTCTGTGAATCAATACCCAGCATCTACAGCATCCACGACTTAAGGAAGGAAAGACCTCTTTCAGCTCACGGTTTCCGGTCCCCATCCACCCACAGGCCGGAGCAATGGGAGAAGTACATGGTGGGGGCCTAGCTGGAGGAAGCTCTTCTCACTCACACAGTGGCAGACAGGAAACAAAGCGGGAGGAAGGACAGACCCAGCATATCCCCCTCCAGCTCATCTCTTAGCCATCTGCCCCCTTTGGGTTAAGCCCCAACTGTCTGTCCCTTCCAGGTCCCACAGAACAATGTACCACACTCCTATAATCCATAATCCACCCACATCTGTCCTCCACCACACGCCCACAACCCATCACATACCCATAATCCACTCTTCTTGAGCAGGCCCCACGTCCTAACAGCGCATGGCTCCGTAGGTGATCCATAACATCCGATACATAAGGCTTCAGGGAGAAATCCCAGATCCAGCCTATGTTTTTAAAGAAATCTAGACAGACATCTTACGACATGTCCTCAAAAGTGAGTTTCAAAAGCTTCACCTTTCAATCATATTTACAAAGCTCCAAAACGGTCAAACTCAAACTCAGTCAATGCAATCCTGCCCTTCCCTACGTCCATTCTATTTCCTTACATGCCGATTATTCCCCAAACATCTTGCGTTAAAAGCGATCTTGTGTAAAGTTTCCTTCAGCTTTAAGAAAATAAAGTGCAGTGCAGTAATAAGAGAAATACTAAGCAACTACCTGGTGGGTACATGATTGGAAGCTTGTTGGTCTGTAATGCTGTGCTATGAACTATCTACCAAGGCAGGGTGGGATTAATTAGAACTATTACGGGAGTCTCAAGGGTGATTTTTTCTTTTGGTGTTTAATATATGTGACCACATTAGGCAAGACTCACCATGCCCTATAAATTAATCAGTTCTTCTAAGGCAGCACAAAACCCAGCTGAGGCCTCCGTGCCCTCAACAGGTTCATATTCTCATCCTGATTTTAGAAACATAACCGCCATTAGGGCCATGTGGGCCCTGTATTCTTCATATTAGGGCAAACCCAAGGGGTCAAGGCGTCAAAGTTGAGTCAAATGCCAGGACTCAAATTCTGATAAACGTGTATCTTGGTTCGTTTTGAGTAGTTAGAATTCTAATCTCTGCTTTCTAAGATTCTTTCCAAGGCTGTTATGCCTGTTGCTTGCCTCTCTCTCTCTCTCTCTCTCTCTCTCTCTCTCTCTCTCTCTCTTTCTTTCTTTCTTTCTTTCTTTCTTTCTTTCTTTCCTTTCTGCTTTGGAACAATTTTCATGTGTAGACCACATTTTACAAAGTTGAAAGTTCAAGTTAACATGGTATTTATGGAAGCTTTTTATTGTTACTGAAGTGGCTCTGAAAGTTACACATACCCTTTGTTAAACAGTGAGTCTACAGGGCAGCTTTTTTTGTTCAACTTTCCAGGAGAGAGGAGACCTCGTACGGGGTGCGCAGCCTGCCCTCCTAGCTTGTTGAAAGCCAGCATGGCTTCAAATTTAGTCTGGCTGCATCTCGCCCACAGAAGCCCAGCCTTCCATCTGAGCCCAGGTCCTCTGCCTCCGGGGTGTGACATGGGGTCCTCACACAGCGTGACCTTGAGAGAAGGGAGAACTACATTTCTAAAGACAGTGTAGATGTCACAATGCATAATGTCATCCAGGTACCTCCAATAACTTCCCCGGCACATCTCGTGTGCCTGTAAATCCTTATAAACACCGAAATGTTTACAGGTCGGCTTTGCAATTTCCTGAGCTATAATAACTTAGAAATTCTTTTAAGCCTCTTTGATGACCTCCTACAATTACTGTTTTCTTCTGTGGTCACAGAGGCTACATTTACCCCTCAGCAGCTCCAGAATCCTCCCATACAGGACGTGGACCTGGAGAACAAATCGACAAGGCTGGACAAGCAGGATTCCAGCTGTGGGGCCTGAGAGTTACACCTGTGGGAGACGGCTCTGCTCAGGTGTCTCACGGGGAGAAGGGAGGTTTGTTCCCTTGCTCATGACCCGCCCCTCCCTTTGCCTCACCCAGGCAAGACTGTGGAAAAGCACCGGTCAGCGCCGCCTCCCAGTTCCTTCTGTGCACAACAGAGCAGAGATGTGAACAGAAGCTTAAAAATGGGGTAGGAGGGCCGGAAAAGAATGCAGCCTCTTTTACAACTAAAAAATGCCAGAAACATTTTGTAGAACATTGCACTGAGCCTCTGTCACTGGGAGATTATTACAACCAAAATATTTTGGCCTTTGGAAGTATTTTTGGATGTTAGACTATAAAATAAGAGAGGCTGAAGGTGAAATCTTAGCACTTAACTCATTCCTAAGAGTTTATCGAATTAATTCATAAATATAAGATTAGATAAAAGAACACACGGTATCATTCTCCATGTGGAAAGTAATGGACAAGGCATAACCAAAGCTACAGCATTGGAATCTTTCTCGTGTTGTCCGCTTATCAGGCATGAACAATAAAGATGGTTAAATCACCCAGATTCGTGACAACGTCCATCCGAGCCAGGATGTGGTCTCCAACTCCTGCCCACCCAAAGCTCCGGGCTCCACCACCTAAGCCGAGTTGACCTGCAAATCAGCCAGCTTTGTGTACCCCTACCAACTCCCAGGATTCTCTTACGCTGCCAAGTCGGAACCCTTGAGAACTGACCAAACTTCGGTAGCACCATCTTCTTCCAAATCAATGTTTGCTAAAGAGATTTCTGTCATCAATGGGAACCTCATTCTCTAGAGCAATCTTCAGTTCTGTCCGCAGGAACTGTGCCTGGCCATTCCTTCACAGGCCAGCAGCCGCCGGGGAGTTCCTCCATACTGATGTCCTCAACATGCCTGAGGGAAAAGGTCATCTTGCTCTCTTTTACACAAGGAGGATCGTTCTTAACTGCTGTGGTCTGTAGTCTTCCAAACGCTGATGGACAAGTCTTCATTGCTCGCATCTTCTAAATACATGGAAAGCACAGGGTAGAAATTCTCTCCTCAAATTTCCTAGAAGTTTCTCCTTACTGTTTTGATTGTTTTCCTCTGCCAATTAAAACATAGTCTCCTTAAAATTTTTCTCGTTCCTTGTGTAAACTTTGTTAGTCAGACTTCTCTGCACTTGAACTGACTTACCCCTTACAGGGTGGAATGTAAGGTTTCCCAAGCACGTGACGGGGCTAGGAGCCCCAGGGGAAGCACCTACTTCTTCCACAAGGTGGCGATACCTAAACCTTCGGATAGTCCATACGAACTGTCTGCGAAAACTTAACCCGGCCAGGGCGCAGTGTTGGAAGGGCTAGTTGTTTCCTCTTTTGTGCTTTACTGGCTCTGATTCAAAGGATCTAAGGCGTTCAGTCTCGCTCTTGTGAAAGAATTGGAAGGGCTGTCTCTGTCTCTACGGACCGAATTTTCTGCGGTACTTCCATTGATTTCTGACAAGGGATTGGTAGTGTCCCCTGCATCAATTCTCCTCATGATTTTTGTCTGTCTTGTCACCCTGAGAATTAATTCTTGGGGTTCGTAGAACAGTAACTCAGCTGACAACAGACAGGCTTAAATGCTGCATCCAGTGAGCTTCTCCTAAAGCCATTGAACCCCATGGAAGAGTTGGAGAAGTGTCATAGCTCTGTTATCTACTAAGAATGCAGACCCAGAGCTTTTCAATTACCTGTTTCCAGGTATCCAGCACGAGGGATGGGTAGGACCAAACCGAAGCAGACTATTTCTCCCATGCCACGATGCCACGGAAATGCAGTGCCAGGTGACACGGAGTGCGCGGTTTGTAAGGAGCACTCTGCCACAGCGCATCTCCTGGACTTCCAGGAGCTCCCAGCAGAGGAGCTCTCACAACAACGTTCTTAATAACCTCTTTTAGTGACCAACTTATACAGGACCTTTGTCACTAAAGACGTTGAGATGTTACAAAGTCAATAAATAATCTGAGTTTTAACCTCAACACAAATAATTTTTAATGACGAGTTATGACAGATTTGAAGGTTTGGTTTTCTAAATTTTCATTTTATTTTTGTTGCATAATATTATGAAAGTTTTTAATAGATATATAAAATGTTATACAGCATATTATACTTTTTAAATACCCTGTACCCCAATTCCCAGATATTTTTAATTTTATTACCAGAAGGTCAAAAAAAGAATAGAGTGTAATTTAAAACAACTCTTTCAATTTATTATTGTAAATACAACTTTTAAACAAGAAATATCTTAAATGTTTACTAATTATTAGAAAATTCAAACATTATGACACATTTTGTTATGTTTACCTGTACCCGCAGCTCCGTCTATTATCGTTAGTAAGGTCTGAAGCTCACCCGACACTCACGCCAACCCAGCCTCTGGCATAATTGTATAGTGCTGCCAATTACGTAGCTTCATGGGAATAAAAGTGCACAGGTCCGGCTTTCCTCAAAGACCAGTGCAGATCTATAACGTTCCTAATTAATTGCATATTGATAAGTAATTAAAATCTACTTCAGAAGATTTATTCCCAGATCCACACCAACAGAAGATCAACTGGCAGCCCAAACTAATGCATTAATTTCCTCCCGTGTGTGGGTCTGTGTACAGTATCTGGCACACGCTCATTTGCTTCTTACTCTTCTATTACATAAGAAAGCACAAATGACGTAATGCAAAGCAATTTGATTTTGTTCGGGCTTGGGTGTTTGTTGAGCGCCTGCAGTTCCTAGGCCTGTGTGACACTTGCTGATTTCAGTGTGCCACGTCAGAGGTAGCTAATTTTTAAAAATACTCCTCTACCTGTATCTGATGCCCAGTGATCTGTTAGGCCTAACTGTCTCACATCCCACAGAACTGGACGGAAATCCAATCCCAGCATTGCTTTCAGGAGTAAGCTCTCCAGTTTTAGGGTTATGAAAGACACCCCCAGGGGTTTATGTGGCACACAGAGGCAGAAACCAGGTCCGTTCAGCCACCAATCGCTGCCAGCACTCCCAGAGCTCCAGCTCATACTGTCCTATGACTCGGCCAAGAGCTATCCCACTCTTTTTCCGAGTGGAGATGTGTCTGGCTTTCTTCACAACTGAAAGGCCCTGGTTCCCGAGGTCCAGGCTACCTGCCTACACCCACCACCGGAAGACTTTGAGGGTCAGTCATTTCCCCTGAAGGATGGGCCTCCGTCACTCTAACCTTTGCTGTGTTTTTAGGGAAAACGCATTTCCTGACCTGGCTCAGTGATCTTCCTTTTTCTTTTTTCTTTTTCTCTCTGGAGCATCTAACACTGTTGTCTTTCATAAAACAAGAGACAAGAGGCCATCTGTTGGTAGTTCTGTCAATTTTTTTTTTTAACAAAAGCTTCTGAAGTCATAGAACGGCAGAAGAGAGAAGCTGGTGGCAAGATGGCAGAAGGAATTAAATTTGAATACTCTTGGAATCACCCTGCTTCTTCTGAAAGAGCAAAACTGGAAATCACAACAACTAATGCATCAGTGCACATTCCCGTATAACCACGCACACTTCAACCCGCCGCTCCTAAACTTCTCAGATACTGTGACCTTGAGAAATCCAAGCTGGCAGGGAGAAAACAGGCCCCAGAGTTCCAGGAATTTGCTGGGAATGCTGTCCTCTCCAAGGCTGAGAACACGGCCTTCAAGGCGGCATCACCCTTGGTGTCTACCGTGCCTCGCCCTCGTCAGGGGTCCATGGAGGGATCCGGCCGCCTGTGTCTCCCACGGTGGGCACAAACTCAATCGCTCGGCCTCAGTCCAGACTCTGGATTGATAACAAGGCAGACCTAATGAGGTGGGCACTTTCAGAAGTTTCTCAAACTCAACGCAGGCAGCAGGGACAGATCATTCCAATGGAGGGCGGAGGCAAGCTGGGATGGCATAAAGCTGTGCTCACCAGAGGGCTTTATTTTTTAATCTCACCATCATTGTGTTATAATCTCGTGACTGTAAGAGAAAAAGTTTGCCGTGCTGTCTGCAGTAGGCTACATTCTAGCCCAGTTCTTCTTTACCCCCAATAGGGGTCTGTGTGTGTGTGTGTGTGTGTGTGTGTGTGTGTGTGTGTGTGCGTGCGCGTGCATGCGCGCACATTGATTACAACACATTTGAGTATTTTGTACACATATATAATGTGTCAACGCTACATTTCTACTTTTTGTCCCTCCCGCACTCTGGCCATGTCACCTAACTCCCACTACCACACCCATTTGGTTCTACAAAATGCTCGTATTCTGCATTTCTCATATTGGTGATATTTAACTTTCTGCATTTGATTCACTTCACCGAGCATGATGGTCCCAAGTTGTGCTCATTTACCTACAAGGCCTTCAAACCAATCTGTCTTTGTGGAAAAGCAGTACCCCACTGTGTACTATAACACGATTTTTTTTTTTATCCACTGGTCTATTCATGGATATTTTGGGTTCTACCACATTTCAGGTATTATGGTTATGAATATGGGTATACACACATTTCCGTTACACATTATTTCTAACCCTTTTGGAAGGATACTCAGAAGGGGTGTTGCTGCATTGAATAGGATGTTTGTCAGGTCCCTAAGCTGTGGTCATGCCGCGGCCCGGAAGTCCTTCCTGAGGCATTCAGGTTGCACGAGTCCTCCTCCTCTTGTAGGCCACATCCTAGCAAGCACTAAGCCCATTTACAGAACTCCCCTAAATCGGTTCACACCTCTGGGCTCTGGACCTACATGTCTAGATTTTTGCAGGGACACCGCTCCTCTGAAGGGTGATCTGTAAGCATTGTCACGTGGTGTCCATCAGCCCGTGAAATCCCTTCCTTTTCTTTCAGGTGATCTTAGTGTAACGAACTCAATCCCACCTTTCCTCTGGGGACACCGGTGCCTCTAGTTTCCTGAAGATTACCTAGACGCCTGGAGAAACAAAACCATGGCAGAATTTGGTGCAGAGACGTAAACTCCCAGACACATTCCTCGGTAAAGCCGTTGAACTTCACTCCTGTGGACATCCAAGCTCGGCTGTAAATGTTCAACGTCCTCCTTTCTCTGAGCCATCTGTGGTCATGATCCAGGCACAGAAAAAATAAAAACACACGTGCTCCTCACTCTGAGGAAAGTAGCAACAGACATGCAAAAGAGAGTAGCTCCAAACAGGGAAAAAAGTGCTGGGACGCTGCGTCTTCAATAAACACAGTGGAGAAAATTAATGAGGATTAGGCTATCGCATGGTAACAATAGCCCGCAGTCTAATTATTGGTATGCCCGTGTACAGGTACTGAGATAAACACGTCTGAGGTAAATACGTGCACAGAGCGGTCTCTGAAGGGCTGAGACGCTGTTGCAGTTACATTTCTAAAAATTACATTTTTCTGTGAGCAAATTACACACTCAGCTCTTCTGGCAACTTCGTGAAGAGGCAGGAAAACACGGGCTTCTGTGTCACAGAGAAAAATTTCCAGTCAAGAAGGAAGACCCAGGAAACAACCAACCAGCACCTCTGCGCCCACGCCTCCTCCGTCTGAGGCAGCGGCGTCAGGAAGGCAGCTGTGGGTGGCGCACCGCCTTCCCAAGCCCTTCCCAGTCTGCCTGTCGCTACAGGGGTGGGGGAGGTTTTAAACCTCCAAGTTCTTCGTATCTTTCAACCAAGAAGAGGCACAGTGCTCAGAAAAATGTGAGTTAACGCACACTCTTCTTTTGGGTATTACTTTTGGTAGTTTCAAGTTCGTTGAAAAGGCATTTTACTTGTTGAAGTTGATTTTCGTATTTGGTACTCGTTACAAACTTAAAACATTTATACCAAATCTCTGCTTTTTACCTGAAGTGCATTGTTTTTAAGAACAGAGGGGCAACACTTCTGCATGAAAGAGTAGGAGTGACAGCATCTTCACTGCCTTCAAATTGCACATGTCTAAGTTTCGGATTTTGAATAATCATCTTTTTGATTTAATCAACCTTTATTTATTTGGTAAACATCAAAGATATCTTACATCAAATATTTAGATTTATGAAAGCTGTAAGAGTGATTTTTGCTTTACGCATCTCTGGAAAGTCACTAGTTTCCCGACATTTCATTAAATGTAATTAAAGTGCGATATTCATGTCCTTGTTGAAGCGCGTTTAAGATCACTGCTGGATAAACAATGATGCAAGTTTAAATAACTCAACTGTGTTACATAAACAGGGCCATCTGTTCAGTTCATAAAATGCTTTGCTCTATCATACCGGCTTTAGAATGCAGCACAGGTTAAATCTGCAAAGGAGGGTATAAAAGACAGATTATATAGCTCATAAATGAGATAGGCTGTGAGACGGCTTGATTTATTTAAGATGTACACAGCTCTATGCACCTTCTTGGTTTCAAGGAGAACTCAGCAGTCTGAACTTGTGTTTGTTGCCCTTAACTGGGTCTATTTCCCTAACGCTGTTTTCAGGTTGGAACAATATAAAATGACTCTTCATTTCTTGAAAATCTCAGGGGTCTGTCAGACTCCTTTGTCGAGAAGACTTTCTTTCATTGAACTGCCAGTTTTTATTTCTTGTTTACGTTACTAAGAAACCTGGTGCAGGCAGGAGGAAAGCCAAGTTCTGGCACCATTCTTTTCCAGAGATGCCAGGGGATACTTGCCTCATTCACCCCTGCTCCATCCCTAGCCAATGGGATTGCGCCAGCAGAGGAAGATGAGTGGGGAGGGATGGGAGAAAGGCTGAAACTCCATCTTAGGAATGTGATGCCTGCTTTACTTCCATGAATGGGAAGACACAAACTCAGACCAGAGACTGCTCCTTAAGTGTTTCCAAAGTGCCCTGCTTAACAGATAATACTTGGATGATACCAACAGCAGATGTTTTCAGCCTTCTGGAGTCTGATCATTCTGCGTGTTGCCATGGTCACCGCCTCTTAGCTTTGGAGCCTGTTGGGTAGAGGGGTTGTGATGTCTTATTGCTGCTCACACCGACTACGTGCTAGCAAGGCGACTGGGCGCAACGACCAAGACTTGTTGGTTGCTTAAGAAATAAAGAGTGTTCTCCTGACGTCAAGGAAGTTGCCCACTGGCTGAATTGTTTGGGGCAATTAAGAAGTATTCGACTGATTTGCAGAGCTACTGTGCCTTTCTTTAGGTACCGTCAGAGACACCAGACAGCTTTATCTTTGGATAATCCCAGCCAATGCTTCACTTCTAGGAGGAACTCAAGAACGATTACGACCTAGCAGTTCTGTCAAAGGCTTAATTAATTTGCCATCCCAATCACGAGCACAATCAGGGCAACAAAACCAAAATCTGTCCGAAATCAATTCTTCTGAAACATAAATCATTCTTCCAAGAAAAAAATATGAAATATGATATTAAGAGAAACACAAACACTTAAATGAAATTATGTGTGCTACCTGTGAGTCAGACATGGGAACTTTACATTTAGTTCATGCTACTGTGAAAAGAAATTACTTGATACTGTCCTGGAGTCATGAAGATCAGAGCCCGAATTCTATTCCAAAACTCACCTTTTAGTTGCTTCTTTGAGATCAATTTTTAACTCTTGACTAACCCCAGAGTTTGACACTTCCCTCGGGTACGTAATATGAACTTGGTGTGTGTATGTTCTCCATGGAACCAGGTTCTGTGGGAGGCTGACAGTGGCAGGGGCGGGGTAGACAATGAGGGATCCAGAGGCTGGGAACCGCCAGGGGACTGACGCATTTGTTATTGGATACAGGCTGAAAATCTGGTCAGTTGTTCATAACTGACACTCTACTATGTGCCCACTAATAGCAACGGGTTAATGAAACCATCATATATTAATTTGTGGAGAAAACACCCTTCAAAAGATGGGGCACAGTTGACAACTGCATCTCCTGTGAATGCTCATTATAAGGAATTTCCAGGACGAACTCTACCAAGAATGAGCTTCACGCCCTTTCCTGCCTGATGGTCTGGGATGTCCAGGGCCTGAGAAGTGGGGACTCAAGATCAGCAGTCCCACTAAGGACCCCCCAGCGCACTAAGGAATGTGTGGCTTCCCCCAGATGGTATAGGGGTCTGAGTTGAGGGCGGTGGTATTAGGGTGGTAGGTGAAGTACTTGGAAAAGTCTGGCACAGGTGTTACAGTACTGCTGGGTTCTCAACACACGTGGACTCCTCCTGCTCGCCAGGTGGCTGTGCCCAGGCAGCACGCCCTGCTTGCTATCTGGGTGGGTCCTAGGTCATGGCTGACGGTCATCTGGTGTTTACGCAGCTGGTAACCTTTCCCTCTCTGAAGCGCGGCTTCCTCTGTTTTACTGTCTTTTCCCTCTGTCTGTGCCTTTCTGTTCCGAAGAGTTCCTTCCCTTTCTCAGACTCATTCTTGGTAACCCCAGGGGTCCCAAGCAGTCCAGATCTCTTTTGAAATATTAAGTAGCTATATATAACTAGAATATAATATGAAAATTTAAAAGTGTGTATGAAGATCTAATAGATAGGTAGATAATCTTGTAAATATTTTAAGCTGTAACAAAGGAAACTTCAAGTGGCAAGTGGCTTTCAGAGCCTGTGGCTGGTCCACATACGTTGGAAGGTGAGTGTGGAGCTGCCGCCCTGGTCTGTCCCTGCAGCCAGAGACAGCGGCTTTGCTGTCTAAGATTTGGCTTGGGCTCGGCACCGTTGTGGCCGCCCAGCCTCGGAGACCTCCTGTCTCTTCCTGCTGTGGTAAAGGGAGGGCTGGTGTTGAGCCCCGAGTCCTGCAGGCCTCGGGGCCCTGCTGCGGCATCTCGTCCTCGGGATCCTCCACTCGCGCTCCTCGCGGTTCTGCCCTCGGTTCTGAGACTCTGCCGAGCAAGCCCTCCAGTTTCGCTTCTCTACCTATATCAACTCCAAAGGTCAGCAAAAGTCCAATTTTTCCACAGCCTACAAACAACCTTAACCTTGTTTTTCATCCAAGCGTCATACTTTTATCCTTAGCCAAAAAGCGGTTTTAAAACTTAAATGTATCGTTTCATTTTTCAATTTCTCATCGTCTGCAAATCCCCTGACATATTACAAGCAAGTGTGTCCCCTCAAGCTGCCTTTAAGGGGAAGCTAGTGGCCCCCAAATTGCCAAAATCAACTCCACTCTCTTCTCAGGCCTTTTTCCAGTTACGTTGCCACTTGTCAGAAGCACCCTCCGGAGATTCATTCCATCTTTAGTCCCATGACTACACTACGCTCCATTTTCCTTCCAGCTCTCTTGATGTCTCTTCCACGGGTTCCTTTAACACTGACTTCCAACCTTTCCCACATTAGGAGCTGGTATACGGGCGTCCTTTTCTAGGGTCAAATTCATTTAAAGATACCCTGCGCATTTTCACCATCGGACTTACTTTCTTCCGTTTTCCCCTTCCCTTCCTTGGGAACAGAACCCACTGCTGTGCTTCTGTCGTTCTTCTATGTGACCAGAATGTCTGCGTGGCCTGCGATGACCCTGGGGCCGCTCACCATCATCCTAGCCGAAGTCTGAGAGCTCCCTTTCACCTTCTTGCTGAGCTCATCTGTGACGCTCCCCCACAGGCCCAGCAATCGCGCAGCGTCTCTCCATGAACAACACCAGTTCCCGCGCCTCTGCCCCTGTTCCCCTCCCATCTCAGGAAACGTCCTTGTAACCTACTAGGGTGACGGAGCCAGCGTCACCCGTGACCACTGCCTTTCGCTTCACCCCCCGTGCAATCGGCTCAGGACTGCCTGTGGAAATGTTTTGCCTCCTGTTTTACACAGAGAAACTATTTTCCTGCTGGGAAGGTGCTGTCCTCCACAGTCACTGTCCTCTCCTGTCCCCTCCTCACTCTGCCGATAGACTTTGCTTTTTCTGTTGCACTAAATCCTCCCAAAGTTAAGGTTAAAAAAAAAATCCAAATTGTGAATCATCAAAATCTTCTGGGCCATGTGCTATATATATATATATACATACTACAAGTGTTCCACCAAAACATCTCTTTCTAATCAAATCTGTCCCTCAAGACTTAGGTAGAAGGCTCCAACTCCTTGGCACCCGTGGCCCTCGCCTGGCGCGCTTCCTGTTCCTGGGATGGTGAGATGGAGAGTTGTGCCACCTCTCAGTCTGCTGCGCTCCCGCGTCTGTCCTCACCTGGGTGCACTGGCTCTGAGGTTGGTCAGTCCTGAGATCCCAGTGCTACCTACGCAACTCCTCTTCCTTTCTCTCTCCAATTTTAGGGGTCTCCATGCAAACCCACAGCAAGGCTCAGGTGGGCCAACTGGCTCCCGGAAGCCACCACCGCACTCCTCCCCTCGGTTTGAGTAGTTGCGTGACCGTGTTGCAAGTTGACCCAGCAGAGGGAAGCAGGTCTACTCGTCTTTGGCGTCTCTCTAGGGGAAATTGCTCCCGCTCTAGTCTCTGGGGGAATCATTGTGTAGAGTGACAGTTCTCAGGGGTGAGCTCTTGGTGTGGGATCATCCAAAAGACTATTCCTCAAATTGAATTTGTCACCAGGTAGTGACACACCTGTCGTTTTCTTGTTTTCAGAGGGCATGACCTGATGAGTTCCGGGTCTGATTCTTTTCATGAAGTCACAAATCTTATTCATCTGTGTTTGTTCTGTAAAATAGAAATAGGAAAACGTTCCTCTTCTGTGTCTGTGAGCAAAACGAGGAAATGACTTGCCGAGTTTTGAGTCTATATCAACCTCTTCGCTTTGCTGTTTGCTTACATTGTTCAATTTGTTCTCAGCCTGCTTATGCATAAAGCAAATAATCATAGCAAAGATTAATAAAGATAATTTCAATGCCCACATTTTGGGGAAAATGCCTGTATTCAAGAGAATGTGACTATGTGATGCTTGGGAAAGTCTAAAGATCCTGCAGAGATCAGAAATTTAACCAGAGATGTACGAATGGAATTTAATGGAATCACAAACTTTAATGAAAAAAACATATCTTTATTAATCTTTGGTAAAAATTGAGCAACACAAATGACAATAGAATAAGTGGCCTCCGTGATGCAGTCACCAGGGCGAAAAAAGGAGATTATCACAGACCCCAGTGGTGGCAGACGTTTCAGAACGTCGTGAGCCCCCGTCACCAGTTCAAAATCACAGCTCTTGTTACACTCTCTGCTTGTGTGTAGCATGTAAGAGAGCAGTGCACACCGAAGTCCATCTCACATTTTTATTTTTAGAAATATCTCACAGTTGTATTGCAGTGTGATTGGGTTTTACGACAATCCTTTGTGTTTTTATTTTGTGTTTCCAGGAAAGAGTCTGCGTGCTTCTCCTGGCTGCCAGAGACGGCACAGGGTGGGCTGAGGGGCCCTCACGTGTTGCTCTGCAGGAGACAGCCGAGCTGACGTTGGCTGTGAAACTGTCCACGTGCGCCGGAGCCCTCTTCCTGTTCCTGCACTTTCTGTTATTGAAATAGAGCATCTCCCTGAAGCTGGGCAGTCTGGGCCAAATCTTTTGCACATAAATGTCCTCCTAATGGTCTTTCATCAGTGGCTCCTGCTGCCAGTGGCATAAAACATGAAATAGCTACTGCATCTGCCTGAGTTTTAAATCCATTCTTAATTAAAATGGGACGCAATCGCAGTCTCATCGGTGCCATCTGAACGGAAAGTCCTGGCGGCCGACACAGAACTCAAGGGGTAAGAGAACGCGTCTTCATAGAAATGGATAAGAATAAAGTTAGCTGTTGCTCTGAATATTTGATTTCTTTGCGATTTCTTTTTATTTTTCTCAGCAGCAGATATAGACGGGGCCAGCGTATTTATTTCCATATTTAGACCTGGACACAGACAGTAGAGACATAAACGTGCTCATACACGTGCAGATGTAGACAAGGAGATTTTCAGTTTGGTCTTGAGGAGCGTTCCGAGGTTGATGACACTTGCCCCGAGCGTCCCCTCTCTCATTCCCCTCCCCGACAAGTTCCAAGGACGATGCCATTTGTCAGCAACCAGCAATGCTGCATGGATACACCCGGGTACATTTAGATGCGATCATCTGGGTAACACATACTGACCGTACACGCAGGTGCGTCACCCACGGACGTTTCTGCGCCCCACAGACCTCCTATTCCTGTTCTGCTTGGAACACACGGAAGGACCTGAGGCGATGGTCCAACCGCCAGCGCCAGCCCTGCTTTTGTTTCCCTGTGAACGTGCAGCGAATGTCATTAGTGTGTCACTGAGGACAGAGCTAGCTCTCCCAAAGGGCTAAGTTTTGAGTCGCTGTATGGAAAGCTTGTGCTACCAGTGATGGTTATTTGGCAAGAGAAAAATCTAGCTAGTGCAGACATGAAACCCACCCGTGCTGGATGAGTTCCCAGTGAGTCAAATAGCAATCTACTGTGTGGACTGTTTTTGAAAATCGATTCTTACTTTCAATATCTTCACAGGCGTTTTGACTTTGCATTGGGTAAAAAAAGGAAAAGAAGGCTTGTCCGTTTCTAATACTGAGAGACAAACATTTGATAAGAGAAGACTTGGTAAGAGAAAACAGCGGAGACGTTGGTTTAATAGCGTCCACACCTCTACTGGAACAATCTACTGTCTCCTGAGGTGAGTTGTTTTTATACTAGAAGTCAGAACTTATTAGAAAAAGTGTACAAGGCAAAACGCAGAACATTTGTTCAGTAGAAAAGAAAAAAATTTTAGTTCCTAGGGAGCAAGGTCTGAAATGTGACATTAAACTTAATAGGACAGAAAATTGATCTCGATAAATTTCTTCTCTCCTGAAAGTTCATTGGAAAGATCATGATTTCAAAGGGTGTGTTGTGTTTTTACTTGCTCGTGTTGTTCCGTTATCTAAAGCATATTTAGCAGTGCTGCTAGGGCATAAACAGGAGAGAGAAATAAAGGCCTACACCGGTTTAGATGAAAGGGTCCTTGCCCGTTTTCCTTTATTTCTGTCATTTGTGTTTGTGCACCTGAATGAACACTCGTGCGTGGGACCACGGGTCTGAGAGAAACAGAAGCATATCAGTGGGATATTTCCAAAACAAGAGATTCCGCAGCCTTAAACAGTGTGATTTTATTCACTATCACCACAGGCCCATCCCTGCTGGCCTTGCCCTGCTCAGACAGAAACACTGTTCTATTCTAGTTAAGCAAACTGTGACAGCTTATTATACTTGTCATCTTGGCTGGCTTGGGAGCTGCCCAGGGGATCAGTAAGATAACGTTCTGGATGGCTTATGGAGGTGTGGCCTTGGGGGCTCCGCCTGGCCACTGGCCCCATCCTCCCTGGTAGCATCCCTGCTCTGTGTCCTGCCCATCCTGAGGTGAGCATTCTTTCTCCACCATACCCTTTTCTGCCTCGGAGCCAGGCCCCTAGGGACTGAGTCTCCCGGACCATGAGCTAAATTATGTCCTTTACGTTGTGAATGTTGAATATTTGATCTCAGCAACAAGAAGACTAATGTCCACACCTCAAAGTAATCATAAATAAGAGGTTTTTATTGTAGAAATGGGGATTGGGTTGGGAAGGTCACCGTAAGGCTAATCTTTTTGACCATGTCTGTGGTCCTTCTTCAAAATAAGTAATTTTCAAAAGCTTAGCCTACTTTAGCTCTTGGATTGATTTCTATGAAATGTGCATGCAGCATTAATTGTGAAGCCAATATTTTAGGGAAAAACATTGATTTTTATTAGAAACAAAATAAAAATTTCAAAAACCTTTCACAGTTTACTGTCAGCCAATTATAGCTTATTTCTAAAAAGGAATTAATTGTACCTCTCTAATAACAACCCTGATCAGTGGCTCTTCTGACACCAAGGTGGCCTGGAAAGGCAGATTGATAATACTTGCTCAAGTCCCTCTCTTGGAAGAGCTCATAAAGCAGATCATACTTGAAATCAAAAAGGAGAAAGCACCTTGGTAATTTTGTGATCATATTCACTAAAAAGATTTTCTATTACTGTCAACAGAGAAATCACAAGTGGTGAAAGCCCTGGCTCATGGCTGTGTGCTGGCACGGTACACAAGGACAGAGTCCATCTCAGCAGAATCTGAAGATTTATGAGAGGATGAATGAGTCTGCCATTTGAATCTCTGTCATTGTTGTCATACTGAAGAATGTAGCTTGATCATTTCTCTCGTATTTTCGTCAACCACCAGGTCCAGTCTCCTCCACCAAAACCTAATTTTGTGATGTAACATGGTTAACTGAACAGGGCAGGCAATGGACAAATGTTTGTTGAATAGAGCAATGAACAATGGTAGATGTTGTGGTTTTAATCTGGAGTGCGGCCAAAAGTCACGTGTGTTTGGATATAGTGAAACAGCTGTGAATACCATGTGCTATTGGGAGGTGAAGCCTGGCTGGAAGGGGCAGATGCGGGGGCTCCACCTAGAGGCTGCTGGTTCGATCCTTCCTTCCTCACTCCCAACCCACCTACCATGCTGTGAGGAGCTCCCCTCCGAGTCACCTGTGTCATGTGTGTCCACCATTGGAGGCCACTCTCGTGTGGACTGTAACATTCAGAAACTGTGAGTCAATATAAGTCTTTCCTCTGACATGTGTGGATGTCAAGTATTCTGTCCCAGAAATGGGAAAGTAGCAGTGGGTCTTGCACATTTCGGAGGAACATTGAAACTTGGAAGAGGAAATTAGCCTCAGTTGAGTTCCTCAATGACATGACTTTATTCTATAAGCAGATGGCAGTTGTACCCCTGCGAAGGGAACTGAGCAGGCGTAAGAACGGCCATTGCATGAAAAGTGAATTTGATGAACTGGGGACTGAATCCAAGCCAAATGCCAGAAGAGAGCGGCGAGCTACGGACTCCACTCCCGTTTCTGTCTGGTCTTCAAGCTTGTGCCAGTGGGAGGGTCAGTAGCTAAGGAAAAAGAACCAGGCTGAGATTTCAGCTGCTGCTCACCCCAAAAATAGGGGGAGGTCTCATTCCAATTCTAAATAAGTCTTTACTTTAAAAAAATAGTATTTCTTAAGGAAATAAAGCAGAATCAAGGTGAAGCATGCCACAAATACACTGCACAATTTCCAAAGCATATTCCAAAAATATTTGACAAAAAAAAACAGCAAATGTTGCCTTCTAAAAAGTAAAAATCTGTCAACAGAGGCAAGACTTAAAACCACTCAGATCTTGTAGTTACTATACGAGAGCACTGTAAAGTAGCTATAATAAACATGCTCAGTTCTACAGGTATGTGCACATGAGCAATAAAATAGTGGAAAGCATCAGGGAAACAGAAACTGTAAAAAGCTCCAAATGGATATTCTAGAACTGAAATGTGTGTGATTGAAGAGTCAGTAGACAAGCATAGTATTAACGGTGCAATGAAGTTGAAGATGGATCGATAAAAATTATGCAATTTGGAAAGGACAAAAGCTGGTATAGATGAGGACATAGAAAAGACACGTAGTGCATGTACCAAAGAAATACAAGTATCGTAACATGTTGCATAGTCAAACAGCTATCATTATAATATTTATTTATGTTATACTGTATAGTACATTCTATTGGATGCCACATTGTGTAATTATGTGCAGAGAAACATTTTGAGAGACTGCCATACGGAATTGTAGGACATTATTAAAAGACCTAAAGTTCATTTAAAGTTCTAGAAGAAAAGGTAAGTGAGACTGGGGCAGAAATAAATCGCTTGAGTTAATAACAGCCCAAGCTTCCCACATTTAGTGAGCTATAAATTTACTTATTAGAGAAGATTTAAAAAGTAGAACAACGTGAAAAAAAACCCAATTCTCATCATAAAAGGGTGAAAATCAAAAGTATGTAACAAATCTTGAAAATATCCTCATGGGAAAAAAATGTTATATTGTATACAAGAAAATGAAAACAAAAGTTAGAATAACTACAAACTTCTTACCAGAAACTATGGTGACCAGGAAAAGTGGAAATTATTTTTTTCCAGTTTTAACCCAGGGCCTTGCGCATTGGAAAACAAAGAAACAACCTCGTTATGACACCAGAAGAATTTTAAAACAAGCAATGAAGTAAACAAAAGGCTGTCAATACTGACTCCAATAGCTGGTGAAAATTTTCTTCAGTAATAAAATTTAAATAAAACAAAATGCTACTTCTCAAAGCAGATGATCAGTCTAAGGAGGCAGTCATCCCAAATGATAGCATTCAGAGACTCTTCCCTGAACTAAGAAGCTACAAGCTGTTCAGACAGGGAGCGGCCTGGCGGGCTGGCACAAGATCCAGACGTTACACTTTTGTAACATTGCATGTGCATCCTCTCTGGTACACATTTCAGGTCTTATTTTTCTTAATTTTCCCATAAAGCATTGCACTTACTAGGTATGTAAAAGGTCAACTGAATGGCTGAGTAACTAAATCTAATAAATGCATACTATTTTTCCCACATTTTATTGATACGTAAACGTGCAAAATTCAAGGTTTACAATGAAGTTAAGCATTTTGTGCAATACGTATCTTGTCAAGGTGACAAGGGCTTTCCCACTCTCCTTTTGTCCCTCCCCCTACCACTCCCCCTTCCCTCCTCCTGCACCCTACCCGCCTCTTTCACTTTGTGTTTCCTCTTAAGTTCCATAGTATTTTTATGCTGTGTTGAAAACAAATTATTCTTCATATTTAAAATGTGCCAACATGCTCTCTTCTTTTGACCTAAATATTCAGTCAAGCAAGGCAAAAAGTTGCCATGTCATTTCTTTAAATAATTGATCTCAGCAAAATGTATATCTCATGCCTTTCTATAGAGTCACTGGTAAACTATGAAATGTGAAACATGAAACAAAATTAAAAACCCAGAAATGAGCGGGACCTTCGAGCTGGTCCCATGTGTTCTTTCAATGGCACTCATCACCTGTGCTGTCAGCAAGCAGCTACCTTCTAGCTAGTTCTGTTTATTCTCACAGTGATGTCCACTACCTTGTGTGGGACACAGGTGTTCACCTCCCACCTTTGTGTTCTCTGGCTGTTTGAAAGCAGCATAGTATAGAGTTGTTTAATGAACAGGATTTCTAGTTAGAATGACTAGAATCCCTTTCTTAATGTATATACCTCAATTAAACAATACTTCTAATAGAAGCTACCAAAAGGATGCTGTGAGCACCGAATACAAAATGGATGTGTGTAAGTACCCAGAAAAGTGCTTGGCAGATACAAAGACTTTAAGAGATGTGAACTACACTAGTGAGAGCAGGATAATCCTATTGTCTATTACATCGATATAATTACATGAAACCTCTCTATATAACATTTCTGAGGTTTGCCCACATGTTAGCTCGACTACCAGCTTTGTATAAGCAACAAAATTTCTACTGGCTTTTCTTGTTTTGTTTTCAAAAGACTTTCTTTTAAAATGATAGTGTGTGTGTGTGTGTGTGTGTGTGTGTGTGTGTGTGTGTGTGTGGTGCATACGTAAGTGTTGATCCCACATGAAGAGTTCTAGTGATATTTTTGTATTTTTCTAACTGAATCTCTATTTTTGTTCTTTATTTGTAAAGCATAAGGGAAATGTATGCGAATATACAGAATCAATACTTAATTGTGTGGGTTTTTTTCAATTATTTTTTCAATTTCCTTCCCTCCAGAGCACTGGAGTCGGGGTTTGTAAGGAAAGAATTAGGTGATGCAATGTACGTTTGTCTGTAGACTCTGTTTAAGATGACTTTGGCTTGGGAAGGAAGAAGAAAAGCAGGCAGTCATTTGTTCATGATTGTTCTCTGTCTCTGGAACCACTAAAAAGCAAGAGAGACCGAAGGCATTCTGACTCTGACAGTGTGAATCAAAGCACAGCGCAGTGGCACTCTGCACCATCCAGCCCGTCACCCTCTGCTTCGCTAAACATCTTCCTGAAGTTAAAGTTCTTGAATCGCTGCTCACTAAATCTCATTTTGCTCTGGAATTAAGTGGGTTAGAGCTGATAAGCTTGCCATTCTCACAGTTACAGACACACACGCGCACACACACACGCGCACACACACACATGCACACACACAATTTGTCTCTCACCCTTGGACACAGGCTAGGGCTACTGCAGTTGGTCCCAGTTCCACAATCCATCATTGCCAGACCCATCTTCATCTTCTGTTTTTTATTTCTCTGCTTTGAGACTCTTTGTCACACGCTGCTGGTACCGTATTTGCTTTTGTTGTTTGCACACTAACCCCTTTCCTCACTAGATCCATCTCCACAGGACAGGCAATGTTTACACCTTTTTCACTAGTGGGTTCATAACACCTAGCGCACTAAGAAGGCTCAGTAGACATTCACTGTATTCACAAGCTGGGACTCGAGGGGAATCCACAGCAAACACCTGCCCAAGACCCATTGTGAGGGGAAATCTGGGGGTCACACGAAAAGTCTCTCTATAACATTTGTGTGATTTATCCGCACGTAAACTCCTTAGGAAACTTCATATAAATTTCATAATGAACTTCTAATTATATTTACTGTTAGTTCTTTTTTTATAGAGTTCTTGGAAGGAGAAACCCATTAGCCACTTTTTAGACAATTAATTGCCCCCAAAATGTTTCCAATAACTTAGACCAGGTGTACGGGCTACACAACATTTCTTTCAGAACTGTTTCCTTAGCTGGGTGTAACTCTGCATGGGCATTTTGTAAGAGTATCTCTTCCACAGTTGCCTGACCACTACCATTAGTTCTAAGAAGAAAAGATAAATGATAGATCATAAGAGTGAAAGATAAAAGAAGTGAAAATTATTAAATCAGTGACCTCATGCTAGACCCTGCAAAGACTAATACTTGATCTTCACAAAAGCCCAAAAAGAGGTGACATCTGGAATGTGACTTTGAGCCAGAGCTGAACACCTAAAAGGAATTCTTTAATGGAAGAAAATAAAAGTTAATTCTGATTATATTTGAAGAAAGATGAAAGCAGAACTAAACGTCAAAAAATGGGTCTTCTGCCGCCATGGGGCAGGGTGGGGTGGCAGAGCCAGGGGGCTGAGCTTCTGCCTACCATGGGGCAGGGTGGGGCGGCAGAGCCAGCGGGCTGAGTGTCCCCACCCCTTGTCCCATGAGAACTCTGTGATGAGTACTTTCCTTAGATTAGTCTCCATTTAGAGGTAAGACTTTGCCCCTGGCATGCTGGACTCTGGCCCTACATAAAGATAATTAGATTCCAAACAGAAGAGAAGCTAATTTGTGTGTTTAATATGGTACTGCTTTTAGATAGTAATAAAATCCTTTTCTAAAACACAAAGTGCACATCAGCATTAACATAAATCAAGCCGTTTCCAGTCTCGTGTCTGAAGGATTTTTTTATTACTTAAATCCCTAGAGAGGCCTGGATAGCCACAGTTACCTCAAAAGGCCTCATGTGAGACTCAAGTGATGTTCCTTAACAGTTGAGCTGTCACCTACAGGGTCTGAGAGCTGGTTGGCTTGGTCCCAGGGCTTCCCCTAGTCATAGGCACAGAGAAAACCACCAAACCAGTGGGTGGCCAGGCTTAAATTTGGTGTATGTCCTGCAGACCTCACACAGCACTCACAGGTATCTTGTCACAATTTAAAATTTTTTTAAGTCGTAGCTTTGTAGTGATTTTTGTTTCCCCAACATGTGGACATCACCCTCCCTTGGCCCAGTTTTTGGATGATCTAATCTGCTAAAAGTGTGAGGACCAGTCTTCAACAGCTCATGGGAAGGACACACAATACCCAAAAGCCACTGACTCTGCGCTGCAGACATGACGAGCGGCAGAGCCTGTCATGGGGGAGGCGACCGTGCGACCCACCAAGCAGAAAGTTGGGTGAGTGGCTCCCACGATGATTTCCCCGTTCCCTTCCAGGTCCTTCCATTCATTTCATTTCTTCATATTTTCTTGTTTTTCAACCAAAGCTGTAAATACTAGACTGGTAAGCCATTTGAGGTGGAATCTTAGGCTTCGAGGCCACCTGTCAGACCCCTTTCCCTGCTTCGGGGAATGGCGGTATACTTCCACAACTTAGCCCAAGTGCAGAGCTGTGACGGAGTGTGGGTCAGTCACCACCTCACAGCGAGGCTGTGATCTTACAGGACCACAGCTGGAAAATATCATCAGGGTAACGTGGTCATGCTGAACACCGCGACTGCGTCTCATCGTTTTACCTCAGGGTGCAGGGAGGGGTTACTAAGAAGGAAAAGTGAGCAGGGGGACAGGATGGGGAAGGGGATGGGGGGGCGGCTGGACTCCCTGGCAGCATGGTGCAGCACCTGTGGAAGGTGGGGCCATCTCATCTCTGCCAGGAGCACGCATCCGTGATGGTGAAAAGCAGCGATGACCAAACAAGACACAGGTTTCAACAGCACCATAGCCAGGAAGGAAGTTGACAGCGGGAGGGTCCGGCTTCTGTACAGGGGCCCGTGGAAGTAGCCTGTGCACACCGCGTGAGCGCACTGCACCGGAGAACGCACGCCCTTGTCTCGGTGGAGCGTTGTGCCACTTTCCACAGCGGCCTTGAGGTGACGCTGTCCTCAGCGAACAGCATGTATCTACCGTGAGCAGTTGGACCAGCTGTGAACTAACCACACGCCCAGGACACAGCCACCAAGCACAGGATTCCTCACCTGTTCCCGCACAGCAAGCCGTCTGCTCCGCCACCAGCCCGTGTCCACTTCTTACCTTATTCATGGAGACAGAGTTTTGAGCTTCTCACGTGAGCATGTGTGTGCAGTTCTGTGTGTGCAAACTCTCTCATTTCTCTGGGTGTTGACATGAAGGTCATGGGAAGAACCTACCCAGGCCATTTCTAAGCGTGTTGCCTGGGCCTTTACTCCCATAAGAATACTGAGATCTCCAATCTTATATCGTGGCCCATAACTCCTCCAGACTTTTAAATCTATCCATTCTGGTAACCTATTTTCATAGATCATGTTGGTTTTTAATTTGTGTTTTCCTACTGGTGAATAAATTCCAATATTTTTTCATGAGACCAACCAATATTCCAATATTCTCGTTATGCTTCTGCTGAATCTTTTGATTTTTTTTTTTTTTTTTTTGGCTGTGTATTGAGGGTTCCTGGTGCAGTTTATAAGCAAACTTGTGATCGAAGATTTGACCTGCACATATTTTCACCCAGCCTGTGTTTGCATCTTCCTCATCTTCAGCGTCCGGATATTCTGCCAAAGACCGATGGCTATGCTCTTGGCGTGGCCAAGATAGCCTACCTGTTCCCAGGTTACCATGTTGCCTTCCACATATGGTTATTTTTTCCAAAGAAGTTTTATGTTTTATAATCCATTTTCTTTAATATTTGGTATAGAGACTGACAGCTCTTGTCCAGTTGCCCCAGTGGTTTTGGTTAGAAGACTATACTTTTTCCGTTGTGTTTTCATTTTTGCATCTTTGCCAAAGTGTTTGCCCACAGTGTGCGAGCCTGCATCTGCACGCTCCTCCATGTCACTTCCTCTGTGTCCAGTGTACCCCAACATCACTATGACACCATATTGATTATTGGAGGTTTATAATAAGTTTTGTCACGAGGTAGCATCAGTCCTCCAGCTCTACTCTTCTACACTAATGTGTTGAAAGCACTTTTGAATCTCTGAGTAAACTATAAAAATCAGTAAGTCAGTCTCTACAAAAAATATATTCTAAGTAAGATGTTTAGAACTTACGAATTCAATTGGGAAAGAATGAACCTCACAGCAACAGCGTCTCCTAACACAGACTAAGCCTGCCTGCCCTTCCGATTTTTGGGACACTTCCCCCATCGTAGAGGCAACAACTCGGGGCTGTGTGTCTTTCATAAAATTTGTCACATTTTCTCCAGGAATTCACATGTGGTTGCTATGATAAGAGACATTTTTTAAATGTCATTTTTTTCAAGTGTTTGTTGCTAGTAAATAGAAATCAACTAAATTATTGTGTATAGATCGTATTACTGATGCTCTCACTCACCACAAGGGTAACTCCTATAATGTTTTGTGTATAACATGAGATATTTTGTTTTATTTTATTTTATTTTGAGACTGGGTCTCACGCTGCATCCCCGGCTGGTCCTGAACTCACTATGGAGCCCAGGCTAGCCTTGGACTCAGAGCAGTCCTCCTGCCTCAGCCTCCCTAGTGCTGGGATGACAGGCGTGTACCACCACATTTGGCCTATAGGATGCTGGGGAATCGAACTCAGGTGCTTAGCACTTGACTTAGTGCTTACTAGGCAAGCAATTTAACTGCTGAGCCATTCCTCCAGCCCCTTGTGTTGATTTTTAAAGATGGTGTTGCCCTGTGAAAGCCACCCAGCGAGACAGAGAGGGACCTAACCTCACTGTCTCCATCCTCTGAATGGACACTGGTTTTGGTTGCCTTGGGTGCTGGCCTTACTGGCCCTGGAGGCTTGTGATTTCTGTCACACTTCTCACTGACTCAGAGGAGAGTGCACACTTGGTCTCTGCTCCTCCATCCAAGTTGGCACTGGGGTGCTTGGCAGTTTTGACTAAAGCACAGACCGCTTGCTTCGGACCCACTGAGCTTCAGACCCAGGGTCTTTCCGTGGCGCTTCCCCCACTGCCTCAGGTTGAGCCCCCGACCCCACGTACAGGGACCTAACCAATCTTCAGTGATCTAGTCCTTCAATTTTTTCAGTAAGATACACCAGGCACGGGCTGTGAGATCTTCTACACACGTCCCTTCTGTAGTTGCTGAAATTGGGCATAGGTTGGAAGAGTTCCAAGGAGACCATCTGGGTGCTCTATTTTGTGCAGGATTTTTAGATATTTCTTGTCTTGAAAATAAACACTTTGGCTACTACGGATCTAACACTGTGACGATTTTTGCACACGTTTGTTTGAACAATATTCACAACAATTTTTTCAGATATTCTTCTCAGGAAAGCACTTGAGAGACTCACAACGGGTCCTCTCTATCGTTCGTTATTAGGGGACGGATAAAGCAAATGATATGTTAGCTATGCAACCAGAGAATGCAACTATGGAAACTGATGACCCAAATTTATTTTATTGATTAGAAAGATATCCGTTATATGTTACCAGAAAGCAGGTTGAAGAGCAGTACTTTGTACACATTAATGCCACACAGTGCATTAGTCTGACTATCTGAGGGAAATATGTTGTACCTATGGCTACTTTATAGTGCTTCATCTGTATTTTTTTCTCCCTCATCTTTTTATCTTGAGTGCCCTGGCAACTGCCTGCCTGGCATTTGGGAGTGATGTGAAAGAATTCGTCACAGAAATTCTGAGGAAGAAACGATCACAATAAGAAAATGAACTTTCTATCCCACTGCAACTCTCCAGACAACATCCTTTGTGTCTTTACGGCCCGTGGGTCCCTGTCTCGCGTTCACGCCTTTCGGCAGCCCAGGCCGCCTCTTGGCTCCTTCAACTCTGTGAGAGAAGGAGGCGAGGAGACCGTGGGGAGGCAGAAAGAGCAGGAGGAGACAAGGTTTACAGGGAAAGGTCAAGCAGGAGGCGCACCGTGAACAGAAGCGGAGCGTCGGCTGCGCTCCCCCAGGGCCGGACGCTGGAACCCACCAAGCTCGCCCCACCCAGCCCCTTCCTCCAATGTGCTGCTGTGATTGGGTCGTTTTAATGGCTGGAGAGCATCACCAGTTGACTGAGTGCATGAATGGAGTACCGTGATCCACTTTATTAGAATTAATGTTGGCATTAGGCTTTACTAATTCAATATCCAGGATTCTTCACAATTTCTTTTTAAATATTTAAAGACTTCTTATACCAAGACAGCCTTAGTATTTGCTCACAGATCTGCTTTGGGCATAGGAGTTAATTGTAATCAAGTCCATCTTGCCCGTGGTCAAATTCATTTATATCCTTTTCCGAAAGGCAATTAATGATGAATAGGGAAATGGTATATGTAGTTTCAAAGTGTGTTCCCAAGGCCTTCGGGCAGAACTTTTGAATCTGAAAATAATTCTCAGGCAACATTTGAAAGTGAAAACAGAAACCACCACATTTCAGACCTGACCTTAGCAGACCTTTAAATCTTCCCACGACTAGGACTTGACTTCATGTTTTTATGTGACTTGTCCTCCCAAAAGGCATGAAAAAAGGCAAGAAAATACACTATGAAAAGTTGGTCTTCAAATAGTTGTATTTCTTTAACTTTTAAAAAAGATTTTCCCTGGCATTTTGCTTATTTTAATTTATTCCCTTATTTTATACCTGCTATATTCAAATAAAAAATTTAATTAATTTCCTCTAGATAAGATATGAAGAGAAATACAGCACATGATCAAAGCATTAGATGCGAAATATGGAAATGAAAAAGATAAAACTGTGAGGGAAAAGGCCCTAGATTAAGTAGCGGCTCGGCTTCTGAACAGTTGCTTAAATGTTTGAAAAGTTGCTTTTAGCGCCTGGGCTTCCTTTTCTACATGTTTGAAATGACTGTGTAAGTCAGTACAACCTTGGTTGCAACTAATACAAAAGCGTCCCAAAGCCAGATGGAACAAAAGGGAGATTCAGCTGTGCACACACTTAGAAATTCCCAAGCGCCCTCTTGGGTCAACCTTTTTCAGCAAGGGCATGAGGCAACAGCTCCTTGCCTCTCTGTTCTCTCGTTCCTGCAGAGGCAGTATTACCCTGTGGCTAGGTGTCCTCATGGACTCTTTCTTTTTTGGACGTTTATATTAAAAATGTATTACAGTAAAAGGTGCATTGCCATTACCCACCCCCCTCAAACTCCTCCCTCTTAGTTCAAATACACTCACCCCATGTTTTTGGCGGCTTTTGGAAGCAGTTCTGGAAATCCTTCTCCATGTTGTCATGGCTTCCTCAATGTCTTGAGTTGACTGAAACATTTACCTTTCACGGTCTTTTTGAATTTGGGCAAGTATCGAGGTCACCTGGGCTAGCTCAATCAGGTGGAAGGGAACACAGTCGTGTTCTTACAGGACTGATTTTTCTTTAGACGGCATTAGTTAGTGGCTTTCACTGTATTGTTAATCACACCTTAAAGACACACATTACAAAAAAAACCTTCTAAAGCTGCTTCAGAAAAAGGGCAAGCATGATCTCCTAGACTCTTTATGGCATGAGCCTTTTTAGCTTTCATTTTCTCACCCTAAGAAAAGGAGCTGGGGGCAGGTTGTAGACAATGTCTCTGGGGTCCAGTAATAACTCTAGTTACATTCTTATAGTTATCTTTTTGCATTTCTATAGTGAATTAAAGATAGCCACGGACACTTTATGTCAACGTGGATTACTGTGTGGATTGCTAACTCTGAAAAGTGGAGCCTCTAACCTTTTCCTGTAAATCTCCACTAGGAGCTGACACTCTTTTGACCCATAGCCTGTGCCACAAGCAGAACCGAGCAATTTCTGTGTCCAGTCACGATAGTACTATGTGACTCAACTTTTTGTTACTGGGATAAAACACTGAACATGTACAATTTAAAGGAGAAGAGGCGTATGGTGATTCACAGTGCCAGCGGTATCAGTCCATGGCTTCCCCGCTGCAAGCCAGAAACATCATGGCAGAAGAACACAGTGGGTAAAGCGGCCCACACAGTGGCAGCTTGGAAGAAGATCACAGGGTAAGAGGCTGAGAGGAAGGAGCCAGGGGCCCACAAGACACCCCAGATGTGTGCTCTAGTAATCTCTGACTGTCTCCCTCGCCAATCGAATTGGCAAGATGAACCATCAAAGACACTGTCCAGCCTACCTCTTACCACGTGGAGCACTCCCTTCCCTACTGTAACTGGCAGGCTCAAAGGGGTTTACAGAGGCCCACACAGAGAGGAGCTCCTGGCTGGTGACAGCTGTGACAGATCTCCCAGCCAGCTCCAGCTCCCGCTCTGCTGCCTAGGTGAGAGAACTGGGTAGGGCCTCAGCTCTGTCTGGGTTGCCCCTGCAGAGGCCGGGTGGAACCACAACCTTCACTCAATTGAAGTTCTGTGAGCAAAATAATCATTGATATTTCTCTAACACACTGGATTTGGGAGTGGCTTGTTTTAGAGCAATAGTTCTCCAGAATACAGAGTTCTATAATAAAAATTGCACAGATTTGAGTATTCATTTTTATAAGTCATATATGCTTCTTTCTGATGTATGATGTAGCAATTTCCCAATGTGGTTTTGGAGAAGCTTTTTTATTGTCAGATTCAAAATAATGCCATAATGTTTAGTAACATTAGTTTGTTTTATTTTTGATGAAAGAAACTGAGACTTATTTTTATATTCGCTATGTTTGCTTCAAAATAACATTGTATCTTGTCAAGTGTGCTAGATTTATTGTTGAAATATGTGGAATAAAGCACGCAGATGATGGTGTAATTTTTATCAACAAAATAAGTTAAGCTTTAATGGCACTAATGGCAAATATTCAAGGCTTTCTCTCAGGTATGCAGAATTCTGGTCAAAAGCTTTTCTACCTATCTTGAACCCCCTAAATTAATGCTGCCAGTACCATAGTGCTGACACTACCCTTACATGTTCTATGACAGAAACACCGTGCCAATAATGGAAGCTTGACTCGTAGGCCCTTGGTCAACACCATAAACAGAGTTTCCAGGCCCTCATGAGTATGTGCCCCAAGTCACGTCAGGCAAAGTGATGAATGTCCCCTCTGAGACTCTGGGCTCCCAGGCTAAGTCTGGAACATCTTTCCCACCAGCCCCACTAGCCTACCCTTATCCCAACCGATGGAGAAGAAATAGGACCTTTCAGAACATTTCGAGCCGTGGAGCCCTCAAGGGTAGACTGAGGCAGAGCTCTGCTTGCCTGTGTTTGTGGGCTCGTGTGCACATACCCCATAGAACACACATCCTTTGTTGGAGGGGCTGTGTAGACTCACAGTTGTACTACATCTTTTTTACTTCATAGAGATTCTGTTCTGGCAACATTCATGGAAGAATGACCAGACTGTGGGAATCCTTACAGATTTTTACCCAGCATTATTTTTTTTAACTTTTGTTCAGAGAAATTATTTTGTTCATCTGCATTAAGTATTTTTAAAAATAAATTTATTTCACTTAAAAATAATATGTAATAAATATTTTAAGATAAGCAACCGAATTTATTTTTTAAAAAAACTTGAAATGTTTATAATATTGCTTTAATTCATTACAATCTGTGCAACCTTGTTTGTTCATAATGGATCAAAACCCACCTGAGAACACACAGTGACATCCATGGAGCTTGCGTCTCAAACCTTGGGAGAGTCGTCCCACTAAAACAGGGTAGACACAGATATTTGTTCCCACCAAAATTGAAGATATCTGTGTAGCAATAGTCTTTGACCATGTGCAAATCATGTAGAAGTGTGGTCTGAGTTGTGAAAATGTGTTGCAAGGTTATATTAACCTCAGTGAGCTTGTGAAAACAACAGGTCATTTTAGCTCGGCAAGGTGCTATATGCCTGTCATCTCGGCACTAGGAGAGACTGAGGCAGACGTCTGGGCAGCTTGGTGACTTTGTGAGACCTGGTCTCAAAATAAAAAGTATTTGAGAAAGAGGTGAAGAATGGAGCTCGGTGTGAAAGCCCCAAGCTCAGTCCCCAGGACTGCAAAACACAGCAAGGCAAAACATAAACACCACGTGTAGTCTATTTTTTATTATTCAAATACATAAGCCCTTGGCAAATGATGTATATATGGGAACATAATCATTAATATTAAAAATGATTTAAGATACATATCTTGAAAAGATACATGAGGCACTAGGAGTGTAAGTTAGTTTCCCACGAATGTTTCCAAAGTCTTGACTCAATCCCCTTCACCCAAGGGGAGGGTACTAGACTGTACCCAGTAATTTTCAGACTGGTGCCCCTCCTACAGCTGTGGCGGCATCCATTCTTCAGCAGAGGACCCTGTGCCCATCATGACTGGATCCAAGGACCCTTTCATCACCCAGTGTGTGGAGGGGGCACTGGCACCTTCGGTCCTCCAACGACCTCAGTCTCTCACTGGTTTCCACTGAGAGAAAACCAATGTCTCCACCAAACGTCATTCAGACACAGAATCCTGCAAACCACAAAAAAAGAGTTCTAATGTCAGGAGTTCTAATTTCCTTTCCAAGCCTCATTACAAATATTGATGGAAATGTCTCAACTCTGCAAATACTTGTGCCTGAGTGAGATGTTGACTGCAGTGGTGTCCTGCTTGTGATTTACAGCAGTTAATGGGAATTATTCTATTAGATGTTTAAGAGGCTTCTCTCATTTCCTTCGTCAGGTTCAATCATAAGCGGGCTAATCACTCAGAAGACATTACCCAGCTAGATCGCATTAACTGCACGACAGCGGAGAGAAGAGGCAATGTGGGCGCCAGCCCAGATGCTATCAGGAAGGAGCTAAGTTCATTCCCTGTAATTCTCTGGTTGATTTGTTGAAATCGTTGATGTGACCGCAATCAGGATTTCTGTTCTGTTTTGTTCCTCGCTTTCTCTTCACCTTAGAAACATTCATTGATGGTTTTCAGAAACATAAATTCTATACCTGTGTTAGGGTCAGAGTTTCCACACTGCTGTATGATAGGGAGGTAAGGAAACCATCCCTTACCTCCCAAAACCAAACAGTAGGTTACGTACTGGCATGGAAAGTCTTCCACCTAACACCAGCCACAGACAGGAAGATTCTCTTCCATAAGAAAGGAAGTAAGTATTGACAAACATTACGGAGAAAAAACAAACAAAAAACCCTCCAATATGGTTAGAACGAGACCAAATTTTTTTCATTTATTGCAAAGTTTGTCCAAGGATCAAACGTGGGTAAGTGCTTTGAGATTGATACCCTGAAATCTCAAAGCAGAAAAAGAGCGCCAACTCACCGACTCACGTGCCCACTCCTCACAGAAGTGTCTGACCCAGGGAGGACTCGCGGGAGCTGCTGAGCTGCCTCTGGCGAGGGGCCCAGCGCCTCGGGTCCAATGGCGCCTTCACACTCCGCACCGCTCTTTCTCCCTTGGCTTTCCCCGCAGCAAGCGCCCTCCGCTGGAGCCGCCCTCCGCCTCTTGCCGCCTCTCAGGTCCACAAAGGGAAGTCCGCCAACGCTCCCCGGGCCTCGCTCCTCTGTTGCACTCCAGCCCTTGTGGTTTGTTTGCTGCTTCCGGCATCTTAAAACCGGAAGAGCGACGCGCTTCCGTGGGCGGGCGCTTCCGGCCGGGCTTGGCAGCGCCGGGCTGCCCTGTGGCGGAGGAATGGGGTCTGGAGACTGCCTTTTCTCATCCGCCGCTTGCACGCTGCCCATGAGGGGTCCCCGCCAAAGCTGAAGGCAGAACGCAGGATTCCGAGTGGGACCTGATTTTCAGGGAGATTGGGCAAGAGCAAAGAACAGAGGAAGCGCACTCCGGACAAAGCCACAGTGCCCACCTCTACCGGGGAACGAGTCGGAGGAAGACCCGGGAGGCGGCGGCATAGCAGAGGCGAGGGCGCGGGGTGGGCTTGGAGCTGGGAGGCCGACGGACAGCCTGGGCTGTTGGGACTTAAGTGGCAGGCGAGCTGCCTGGATTCCGCGCTCCACTCCAGTGAACAGGTGTAGGGAGCACAGCGCGTGCGTCTGCGCAGACGCGGAGGCCGCTGCGGAAGCGCTGCTGCGGCGGAGACCTCCCCGCTGTGGACTGCGCCCCTGGTCAGTTTGCGCACTGGGCCGTGCCGAAGGCCCAGCAGCCTCCTCCTGCCAGGCAGATGCTGTCGTTTGCTTCTGACGTACGGACGTGACGCGAAGGGCGGTAAGCAGCACTTCGGAGGTTGCACACACTCCTGGTGCCCCCGGGAGATGGGAGCCAGGCCACACGCCAGGCGAACGGGCCACGGCTGGCGCCCAGGGTACCATCTTCCCTCCATCCCCTCCCACTTTCCGCAAGGTTCGCATCCTTGAGTAGACATCTAAGAGTATGTACTACATCCAAGAGTAAGCATTCATACACGCGTATCTGTGCACATGGAATGAACCTTCATACATGCGCATCTGTGTGCATGTGCTACAGTTGCCTTTACATAACTGTGCACTGGAGAAAGTGACAGAACTATGTGAGTTCTTCCCGACTCTTTTCATATTGGAACTAAAAGTACCACCAGGAAGTTTCTAAATGTGTAAGACCACACAGGTAGTCGTCCTTAAAACTGTTCATCTGAAATTTATGGCAGGGGAAAAACAGCCAATGGGTGAAGTCATAGTGTAAGAACATGAGACCCGTTTGGGGATGTGGTAAGAAGTGGGCAAAATCCATGAGAATCGGCCACATGCACATAGGTCGTACAGACCGAAGTCTGTAGGTCTCTCTGGGGAGCAGCACACGTGCTATACCCCTTACTGACAGAAGACAATTTTCTCTTCATAATCTCTTTCAGCGAACTAGACTTTTTTCTCTTCTTAGCATAATGCAAATGGATCTTTCTGCCCAGGGAGGTGAAAGTCACCGTGATGTCCACAAGGCCACGCGTTGTAAAGAGGGAAACCCATCTGTACCATTGTCTCTCAAGTTCAGTTTTTTTTCTTCTCATGTATTGTGCTAGTTGGAACAACCACATGTCAAACTTGGACTACAAGTGGAAAATTTCAGGGTCTGCTTGGAGAAGCCACAGGATCAGAGGTCACGGTACAGCTTCAAAGCCCAGCCACCCCGTTCCCTCCTTTGGTTCCCACTTTAGATCCTGAAGGAGCAAAGGCCTTATTGCTGTTTATTTTTAAGATTCTATAAGTAAAATAAAAATTTTGTGTGCATATGAGTATGATAATAAACTCAAATAAAAGGCAAGTTTAATTGTGCTGCTCCAAACGCAGGTGTGCATGTGTCTTTGTTGTACGACGCTTCCAACTCTCTTGAAGTACCTAGAAGTATTGGTGGGTCGATAGGATTCCTGTTTTCAGTTTTTTGAGGAAGTTCCATGAGATTGTTCATAGTTGATGTACCAGTTTACACTCTCACCAGAAATGTAAAAGAGTTCCTTTTTCTCTGCAACCTCAACAGCATCTATTGATTTTAACTAATAGTTAAATCATGGAAAAATACCAAAATATGAATCAATAGACCAATGAATTAAGACATGTGGTAGATATGCACAGTAGAGCGCTCCTGTGCCATACCGACAGATATATTTGAATCATTTGTAAGTAAATGGACAGTTTGAGACCATTATGCTTAGTGAAGTGAATCAGAAGTTATGATATATATGTGCACACAACTCTCAAGTTTAATATAACCATTGCATATCACATACCCACGCTAACAAAAACTTGGGAAAAAATAAAAGGCAATTTTAAGATTTCATCATTATCCTCCAAAGATGCGTTCTGTCTAGGAATTTAAATCGCTAATGATCAACTCAAGTCAAATCTAATTGTTTAGCATTTTGTTCTATTTGACAAACATTTTATGCAAAACATGAACTACATGATTGCATATAACAGACAAGGCCACGAAATTGTCTGTTTTTTCTATTTAAGTAGCTGACAGTACCATAATGTTGCAGATGAACTTAAAAACTACTTAGTCATGATATTCATCAGAGGTCATGTTACGGACTCTTCGCTTCCTCCTTTCACTCCTCTTTCCTTCTAATCTTCCCTCTCTCCTTTCCCTCCATATTTTTCCTTAGTTCCCTCCTTCCTTTACATCTTAAGCCTAAGGGTCTTGAGATTAAAAAACAAAAAACCTTTTACTCTGTGGTGCAACTCAAAATGCTACCCATCATAGTGCAAGAAATAGGAATCTTGGGAACGATATTATCTGTCTGTTCTACATAAAATTTAACCTACTAATTTCTCTGCAGAGAGAGGCGAACAGAGACGTTGTCTCTTCTGTTTCTACTCTATTTAAAGCCTCGGTGTGTGCGCTCCAGGATCCCCTCAGGCTGCGCGCCCTTCTGCAGCGCATCACAGGGACACATGCTCACACACTTGGTACTGCCTGAGCCGCCTTCTCCTCTTCTCACTTTCGCTCTCTCTTTCTCTTCTGGTCTTCTTTTAGCTCACAAGCTCCAACAGTTCTAAAGGATGATGGAAATGAAAAAAAAAAACCCTCTGCCATACATTCTATAATTTTAAATTTGAGGTTGTCATGGCAATGTGGTAGGATTTTCTTAAAAGTAAAAAATGTTTTTCCTATCCAAGGCAGGATTTTTTCTTTCTGTTTACACATACAAAGACATATTTAAGTAGGAAGAGCTCATGAAAAATTAAATTGTATGCAAAACTTTTTAAAAGCCACACATACACACAAACAAGGGGAAATTGAAATCCTAAAATGTGGTGCAAATTTTCAAATTCAACTTTCTGAGTAATGAACAAGAACAAACACAGATTATCTGTTGTGTTTCCATGTCTGGGCCGCTTTACGTACAAGTTGAATTCGGGAGGAGCATCATTAAAGCTGACTTCGAACCAGATCAGACTTCAGCGAGGGTGGTTCAATTCCCTCAGAAACCAATGAAAAGATTATGTCCAAGAAACTGGTGTGACTTCTCATGATTTTATTTTAAAACAGTACCACCTTACAAAAACCTCCATATGCTTGGGAGCAATCAGTTCTAAACACGCGCCAGTCACTGTGCTTGTCAACTTACATTGTTTCAAATCTCTAAAACCCTTCACAGAGTCTGCCCTATTTTTCTTGCAATTTTGGGTAACCAAGGCTCAGAGAAACTGTGGGACTTGAGAAATTCCTATCTGCAAGAATGTACAATAGAGTTGGATTGAATCCCAGCAACCATGTGAGTATCTGACTGTCCCCAAAGTCCACACTGCAGTATTTCCCCCAAGAGAGCAATTTATAACATTAGTGAGTAGAAAACAATTTTTTTAGAAGATACTAACTGTGTGGTACAGAAATAAACTTAGAAGTAAACCTGCCTAGGTTACTGAGAGCCATGAGAGAGAAAGTTCCACAGGACCAACTCAGCTGCACCTAAAGAAGTTTTTCCCTCCTTTTCAACAGGGCTCCGTGCCATGGGGCCCTTCATCTTCATGGCTGGTGCTCGTCTCTTTGAGAGGCACCTGAAAAGGCCCCCAAATAATTACCAGTCTTTAGAAGTACCTCCCATCCATGTGCTTGCTTGCTGTTACCCACTTCCACACACCTAGGTGCCTGCACGTTTTCACACCTAGGTGGCACCTGTGAGCAACTCCGTTGGCGCCCCCAGCTTCAGCTTTGCCACAGCGAAGATCCTGCGGACACCTGCTGAGACACCTGATAAAGTTCATTCTTTTTTATGTTCTGTATTTGAACAGAACTGAACCATCCACGTCACCATCTCATTCTCTGGTGATTCAGGTCAACACACGACTTAATTCTGAATATAAAAACATGAACTAGCCTAACTACTATCTGGTGTTTTCCAGCAATAGGTCTTCAAGATAAAATGTTTAGTTTCTTGGGCTTGAGAGTTTTTGATTTCTTGTATTTGTTCTCTCTTCTCTAATTCAGCTAACCCAACTATAGTTTACACTCTCAGTAATTAACTTAGGACAACTGCATTTGTTTCCTAAGTTATCTCTCTGCCTCCAATCCACAACTGTCTAATTCACCGTCTCTACAATAGTCAATGCCAAGCTTCCTAAGTCACGGAAGTTACCAACTCCGAACACACCCAAGGGTTTCCGTGACTGACAAAATAATGTAAATCTCCACACATAAATTCTAGCAATATGATGAACTATGCACTACAGTAGACTCTGTTTCTTGGAAGACAACTAGGATTTCTGGGGAGAAATACTTAAGTACCACTATGAATGGATCAATGAACTTAGAAAGTCGGGCATAGTCTTGTAAGTAAACAAAGATGGAAAGCCAGCTAGACATGCAGAACACAGGAAGAGCCTCACTTGCCAAGGGAAGTAATTGCTGAGCAGAGCTACACTGTGTAAGAGGCTCAAGGGGCAGAGACAAGATTTAAGCTGTAGCCAGTAGGGAACGCAGAGCAGGAATCCCCTCCCGGAGGGCTGCACCCCAAAAGTGAACCCCAATTAAGCACCATCACCTCATTCTTTCTCCACAGGACACTAGGACAATCACCACGTAGGGGCTTGGTGTTTTGAAGGGAAGGGAAGGAATTACATTCTTCCCCTGTTCTTCCACTGTGGGGGGCAATCCACACCCAAGCAAGTAGTGACTTCCATGTCTCTTGATTTTATTGTTTTAGCAAATGCATTTCAATCAATAGTTCAATCTACTAACAAAACATAATGTTTAATTTGAGATCGTGTGAAAATGTCTTCCATAATATTTTAGTCGAGACCTGGTTGTTAATGAAGCCAGTTGCTTTGTTGACAAGAACCGTTTGTTCACACAAAAGATAAAAAGTGATGGATAAAATTGTCTGTTAACGATAGCTCAGGCACCGTGTACAGCCTGCATACATATTGTCATGGGTTAATCCTGCATAATTTCTTAAATTTCTTCAGGAATAGTCTTATATTCACCTCAATAACTACCAACATGCGGAATAAGCCATATTACGAATGCATATGAATTATCTCTGTGCTGACAATAATTATTTTGAGATGTTGTAGAGGCTCCCTGCCCTTGCATATGAGATAAACAATCAAAACATAGAGAGCTTGCATCCTTAATATGCTGTCCTATGTTTCCACTCCTGAATCTGTGTTGAGTAACCAGTACCTGCCGGAGCCCCTGAACACAATTGGAACTGTAAAACCAGCTTCCAAGTTAGGCTTACCCTTGTCAAAACTAATCAGCACGGATTTCACTGGGACAACTCCCATTATGTGACGAGCATTGGGAGAAAGTCTTCAAGATCCTTAATTGGGTGTTGAAATCCTGTGAGAGAAACCCTACGATTACCCTTGCTTTATTCTACATTAAGTACTAGATGCGTAGCCTTTACACCATAGAGAGCAACGCGTTGAAAACGATGATATACAAATCATATTCTTCAAATTTGTAGACTTTGACCATTAATCATGATACATCAACTTCATTGGATTAAGAAATGCATAGCAGACCATTCAAGCACAGTTGGTTTTTTTTTTTTTTGGGGGGGGTGGGTGTTGTGTGTTCCCAGAGGTGATTGGCATGTGGGCCAGCAAACAGACTGGGGAAGCTGCACCCTGACTGCAGGTGGCACCACCTAGTGGGCTGTAGCCTGAACGGAATAAAAGATCCTGAAGAAGCTGGCATTCATTTTTTGGAAGCTCTATTCTGTTTGAGTAAGTGCATCTTCTGCGGCTGCTGTGGACTTCTGACTCTAGTTTATTCCACCTTTCTCTGTAGATTCATGACAGCAACTCACTGGGAAGTCACAGGCCTCTGGTCTCGGACTGGCCCTGCCTCCCTGTTCCTTCTTGTTCTGTGGCTTCCAGCTTCTCTTTCTATAGATCCAGTCACTCACCTGTACACAGGTGACCATTGTGGACTCTTCTCTTTCTGATCCCATAAGCCTTTCTAACAAATCCCCTTCCTTTGTCTTACATATATGTAAACCCCCTTGACCTTGTTCTTCCGGGGAACCCTATAAAGGGTCTCTACGGCAGGGTTGCTGTCACCCCACAGGATCCACATTAGGGACTCTTACTGAATTCTATTTGATAAAATTCTAAATTTTACAGTGACCAACCATTGGGTAGAAAGACTGTTCTTCCCCAACTTACAAAATCTCCCCTTAAGTACATCCATGTACTCCTGATGAACACACTGACAAAAACCAAAGTGCATTTATTTCAAATATTTAATCCTGTTATTTTCACTAATTGGAGTTGCATTGCAATGTAAAAGTGAATTTCACTTATCACTTCAGAAAACCCTATATCATTAGATGCTACACTTAAACACAGAACATGTCACAGTTCATTGAAGCTCACCAGGATAGTTCCTAAACGTTCCACCGGTGCAGTTCAATCCTGATCGCCAGGGAATCAGGAGACTCCTCAGGTAAATGCTGAAAATTTTCAATTCACAATAGCGGACTTGTTCGTGACATGTGTTAAAGTAAACTGCCCAGGTCCACGTGATTTGATATGTCTTGAACCCTTCTAAACAAGGAATTCTCAACTGCTAACTTGTTACTGGCAAACTGCCCTTTTTCATACGACTTTTGCTTTTCTAAGTTAGTACTGTGCAGTTAACAAAGACCAAGAAGATTCAAAGCATGGTGTGAAGCCAGCAGTGTCTCCTTCTGTAAAGACTGCTCTCCCCACCTAAGTTAAATATGCTTCAAGATACTGTTGAGTCTTTATATAGTATTTCCATTATTATATTTTAATTTGCATATTAAAACATGTATGAAGCTCTTTCAAGCATGACTAAGCAATGAGAAAGTGTGTTATGACAGTACGTTCATTCTTTAATGTTCGTTCAAACCCACTGGAAATTGTAAGCGGTAACAATACTAATGACAATTCCTAGACTCGAGCCATTTTTTGCAGTTTCTGTAGAAGTGAGGGTCTTCCAATAAAACTGATCAATAAGTGATCAAAGAGACTGCCAAGCTATCTGGAATTTGAACGTGCCCATCACAGAGATCCTATTACTCTTCGAAGGGACGACACCAAGCAGACCCCCTTCCTGGCCTTGTGGTCAAATACCTAGACAGGCGGCCCTGGGATTGTGCCACTGCCTCACCATCCTCAGCATCGGAGGTTTCTGAGCTCTGAGAATCATTTCAAGGGAATGAGCGTGTTCTTTGAAATAATCTTCAATGCTTTCCTCATTTTTATACCGACATCTCTGTAGGGCTCTCCTCAGAATGGAGAACACATGCTCACGTGTGCATGCATAGAGAGAGACACATATTCAGTTCTGTTGCTCTCTATTCTAATTGCCTCCAGCTTAATATGACACATGTAGTGGAGATGTTTGCCCATTCGTCAGTGAGCTGTGCTTAATGTGTGTAATACTGCCACAGGAACTGAACTCCTCCTGCAAAGCCTTCATGAATCATAATTTTAAAAACCAAAGGAAAGATATCTGCTGGAAACTTGAGTTTTCACTTTTTCTTAAGATTTTTGTGGGCTAAAGAAAAGTAAACACATCCTGAATTTTAACCCAATCTCCTTCTAATTAATCTTCCTGGGCTTCAGGGACTATCTCTTCATATACATCCCAGTGTTGTGAATGGGTCCTTAATAATTTTGAGTTGCAAGAAGCCCCCAAACAGGCAAACTTTAACTTTGAATTTCTCATTTTTCTGTTTTAAGGAGCTGTGCCAAATTGCCTGTACTGGTTGTAAAGACCAGGCAGTCAAGAGCTAGCGAAGGCCTTTCAGTTTTTGGGAAAACATATTTTGGGAGGATCAGCTTTTGCTCCTGCTTACTGCTATTAGAGTTGTGAAAACCCATGATCACATGATCGGCTCTGAGATTTCGTTTCATGGAGTATTCCCAGCTAAATTTAGAATTCTTCCGTAGCAAAAATTATGGGCACTCGGTCAGCTGATAGATACCTTCCTGGTATTTTGCCGTAATTAAAAATCTAACTATTCCACTCAAGTTACAAGAGGCTGGCATTATTTGAGATCAGTCTTAACTGCACCTGTTCCTCTGAGAATGTACCCTCCTGGCCTCTCCGTAGCTCTTCTGACCCCAGGAAAACAAGGCAGGGTACAGTACAGCTTTCCTAGTGTTCTTCCTCCCGGCTACAAGGCGCCAGGCGCAGACAGGGACCCGACCCGCACGTGCAGTCAGGTCCTCCGCTGGGAATGCAGCGTGGAAAACGGCTGATTCCACCCGAGCTGGCTGCCTGGACTTGGCTGAGGCAAGCCCGGGAAGCGCGGGTGGAGACGACCTGCCTTGTCCAGGGCAACGTAGAGAAATGCAGCCCGTGTGGGAGATGGAAGACGGGCAGCCACATCCAGGAAGAGACGGAAAGGGTGGAGCAAGAGGAACCAGGGAGAGAGACAGCCGCGCCCAGAGCCAGGGACGGAAGGAGCCAGGGCGGAGGGCGCGGCTGGTCTCCCAGCGCAGCGCCCTGAGTTCCAGGACGGCACGTTGCTTCTCTGCCCACCTAATGAGGAAGGCCATTTTTGATAAAAAAGGGAAAACAGAGATTTGTTTAAAGCTGCTCCGAAGAGACCAAGAGGACTTACTGGCCTCAGATTGCCCTTTGCCCTCACGGAAGCGGAAGCGCGTGAGGCTCCTTACAGCAATAGCAGAGGGGAGGAGGCGCAGTGACGGAACACCCCGGTCCAGGCTGGCGCTGCCCCCCGCCCTCTACCGCCTTCATCTGGTGTTCCCTCGCCTTTGCCGGCAAGTAGAGGGGGAGGGGTTTGGTTATGCACCCAGCAAGGAGTTGGAAAGGCTACTTATCTCTGAAGGAAAAAAAAATCAAACTTTTGACGCTCAATCTCGCCATGCCTGTTACATTCCTATAGATTTCCAGCTCTTACCTAAGAAAAAAGGCGATTTTGAAATTTCTTAAAATCTTTTATTAATGCGACATCAGTGAAGTTCATAACTTTGTAGCGATTTATTTTTAATCACGAGGCAAAGACAAGCGCCCCGCGTTTTTGGTTTTCCTTGGGGCGCAGGTGAGAGCGGTCAGGGGACTGAACACTCGGCCTCTCCCTCCCCGCCATGGAGACAATCTCCAGGCTTATTTCTACTGCTGTGTGTTGCATATGCTGCTGGACTTGGTTTCCACGGTAACCGTGTGTGTAGACTCAGTCGTAAATTTGCTCTTCCTTGGGTTTATATTTGGGAGTTCTAAAAAGATACGAATTTCAGGATCAGAAAATTCCCTCTCATCCCCGCTACCTCTTGCCACCTACCTCCTCACACAGTCTGTATCTGCAGACTTTTAGGCAGGATCTGGCTTCTTCCAATTTTCACACAGGCCCTCGTGTATTTATTTCTGGCTCCACGACACCCCAGCTTATGCTACCTAATGAGTCATAGCAGTGATTAAAAATTTATATGTAGTATAAAAACGTAATCATTAGCCATCCGCGGGATGTTCTCAGAATACCAAACCCTTTGCTAAGTGGTCCCCTTGCGTCATTTCCCTTGAACTCTTGCAGTGCCAGAGGCCAGAGTGATCCTCACGGCTCTTTCGTCCATGAAGAAACTGACGTCTCCTGAGGACTGGAGGCTGCGTTCGCCAAAGTCAAGGGCTAATTGACTACTGAGATCAAGATGTGAGCTCGTAGCTGTAGTTACACGAACGCCCTGTGTCGGGCCTATGCCAGGGTCGGACGAGCCGGGTGCTGTCTGTCTGGGGTGTCAGGGAATACACGACAGAGATCCTTAATAATCAACAGAAATTTGACTTACAGCACCTGACATCAGGCGTTTACCCACTAAGGGCAGGGGAACGTCGCCGGCCCCGGCTCACCCATTACATAATGTCTTCCTGGTGGCAAGCGCTTAATAACGGGCTGATTGATTCCTCTTTGGAAGCCGGGGTGCAGCTTGAAGGACCCGTGCCAGGGCAGCTGCTCCGAATTGTAGCCTCCCTTGGCCTCCATTATGAATTCACTTCGTCTGGGCATCAGAGCTGCTTTTTGTTTTTTCTCTCAAAATCGCTGTACGTGACCAGCAAAGACCTTTTAGATGAAGATGCATCTCGTGAAAATGAAGCGACGCGCCGGGAAGCCTGGGTCTGGGCACTTTAGTCTCGGCGTGGCCAGCTCAGTCCGCGGTAGTTTTTCCCCACTTCCAGCTTCCTGCGTTGCTCTTCCGGTGGTCGTGCCCCCGAACTGCAGCATCCGGCCACTTCTCGCCATTTCACACAAGGGAACTGAAGGTCGGCTAACGACTCGTCCCACAAGAGCCCCGGAGGCCTCAACGCAAGGGGCGCGAGTGCCGTCTCCCACGGCTCAGTTCCGTGTCACGCCACTGCACCACGCAGGGCACGCTGCTGTGAGCCACTTTGACCTCTCTATTGTGAATCACACAAACAAAATAATCCGACTTTAGATAATTTGAAAAGAATAATAAACATTAGACACATGCGTGGAATTGCAAAGGCTTAGTGGAAAGTTGAAGTTAAGCCCGAAAAAGTGAGCAGGGATGGAGAGACGTTGGAGAAGCCAGAAGGACCACCCAGGTCCTGCCTCCCTCTATGGTCCTGACGTGGGGCTTGGAGCAGCCGAGGACTCTGCTGCCCTGGGTGGGATGCGGCCTTTTCCGTCACTACACAGGCAGCTGCCTCTAGTCAGTTTCTATGCTGGACCCTGAGTGCCCATAAGGACCACTCCAGGGAGGAGCCAGAGTAGGTCCAGGCGCTGGGCATGCCAGTGACCTAGAAGGCCACAAAGGTGCCACGTTAGTGGAGACCTAGAAGCTGGGCCTGGGATGCCCATGGGTATCTAAAAGTACAATAAGTCTTTGTGTCTCTGCCTTCACTTTTTCTCTCCTTTTTTACCTTAAAATTTAGGGTCATATCTTGCTCAGCTTTGCAGGTAGGCATGATGGTTTCTTAAAAATCCTCAGTAGTGCAAGGATTATAGCCCTAGATTTGCCTGACCTATCTCAACTCCCCTCAACTCCTACAGCACCGTGATGAGAGAAACTGAAGTCATTTGCACGATTCTTAGGAACATATAATCGCCAGTCCAACATACTTTCACAACAGGCCAGCTTCACACACATCCCGCCTCCAAGTATTGCCCAGGAATTCTAGCCACTGCCAGCTTCTAGCCACCAGACCAGCACATGGCGAAGTCGCCCCCACCCCTAGCAATTATAATCATCTCAGGGGAATGGAATTTCTCCTAGGCCCTAAGAACCCCTCCAGAGCTACAAAACCAGCACTGAGATCAAGCACCACCAGAGCGCAACCCACCACAGCATTCCACGAAACTGGTTGGCCTTTCAGTTGATGGCCACATCTGCTCCACGTCCTAAAACTTGTGACCCCCCGTCCTCAAACTGAAGCTCTTTCCCTGCTTTCTTTCCTTTGTCAGGGGCGACTTGGTCTTTCTCAGAGCTGTGCCCCGTTCCATTTTCTGTTACTTTCCCATTTTCCCTGTGAATTTGTACAGTTGCTCCGTTTTGATTTGTATTGTTGCTGAGGCAGGAACCCACATTAGCCAGTGGCAAAACCCGTGCAGTTTACTGTGCAGAAAGTAAGCCAGTACTTTTCTTTCTTGAGATTTCCTCCCATAAAAGGTGTTCAGAGATCGAGCATCTGTAAATGACAAGTGTCCACTCAGTGTTTTAAAAGTCTTATTGTACTATCAGATAAAACTATAGTGGGCAGGCGGACAGGAAGGAGTGTTACTCAAGGTGATTGCAGTGGAGGATAGCAGGTAGAGGCCATGTTTGCTAAGACATAGGAGAGGGCCGAGCCCTGGAGAAGCTAGAAGAAAGGTCAGGAGGGAGTGAGCAGGGAGGGAGGACATCTCGTAAGTCCTGTGAGTGTGTGAGCCGCCTGCTGTGGCCCCCACCCTTAGCTGACGCTCACCAACCTCAGGCTGTCCCTTTCTCCACAAGGCTGGGAGACAGGCCCTCTCCTTCCTGGTGATGACCAAGCTTCACACTTCACAGGGTTGGTTTCCGGGTCCTGGACAAAGGCATTTCTGGGCCATAAACCAGGGCAGAAAATTTACATCTCAAAGGAGCAGAGAGAAAGACTCGAAATGGGATTTCTAAACCCGATGTGCTGATGTCCTGGGAAAAGAAGGAAGCCAGGGCTCTATATTCACAAAGAAAGAAAAACCTGCCAGAGTTCTACTCAGGCTGAAGGGGACACTAGGGCTCTTTTTGCCGGGAGGATGATGGCTCCGGAAGTAAGTAGGAGAGTTTATAGGGGTTTTGGTTGTACCATTTGTACCTTGTTCTACCCCAACCAGTTTATCATCTTATTTTCTTATACAAAGTAATAAAAAATTAAATAATTGAGTGATCACAATGAAGTCATAAAATATTGTTCCAGTTTCTTTTGCCTTGTCATGTAAACTTCATAGAAGACTTTGCTCTCAGATTTCTCAAATAACCTGAGGATGGTAGCATAGGACGAATACATAATTAGATCGAATGTGTTCGAAGGATAGCTTCCAAACTAGGCTTATTTTTGGTTGCCTAGAGATATTGATGGAAAAAATTAAGTTCTTGTGAGCAAACCTGTCTTAAGAAAGTAGGAAATAAAAAGTCTAATTACTCCTCTATTGGTTGTTGACTCCCTTTGCGAGTTGACTGAAAATGTTATTCCCATTGTCAGGTTGGATTGTGCCTCACAGTGGAGACACGGATGCAACTCCAAGAAGAGTCTGTCTTGTCCAACATGGCGGAAGGAGGAGATGATAAATTGTAGGAAACAGAGCTCTGTGCTGGGTCGCAATGAAATAGGCAGGGGATAAACTTGGCCTTCAACAAAACCATTCTTCATTTCAGCAAAAACTACTCTGAGCCAACCGTACTTTAAATCACTACGTGGTACTACTGGAAGAACTCAAAACTAACACAGCTACTAAAATTGAACTGCAGCTGCCTCCGACACACACACGTGTGGGCTAGATCCCGTGTGGGCACTTCCTGCTGCAGCACACGCGTGTTGCTTTCTCCGAACCCTATTACTTCTCGAGATGAAAGGAGTAACCTTTCCACCGATGTGAAGAATGCTGTGACGGAACCACATGCATCATATCAGCACATTTCAGATCTGAAAGGGAAGAACACTTGATGGGGTTTCCGTGGTGGTTGAATTTACTCCCGGAAGGTAGAGGTGGGACTAAATGAACGTGATTTGAAATGGGCGTGCGTGTCAGAATGTGCGCATGAAATCACGCTTGATTTTTTTTGACTAAGCCAAATTCCTAAAGTAACAATATTCCCTCACTGTCATTCGTGAATGCTGAAGCCTCTATCACAAAATGATTCTCGTACAAGAACTTCCATAAAGGAAAAGATATCTTAGTGTGTGTCCAAGGGAGAGCATGGCCAGCCGGCCAAAAAGCTCTACTTGACAATGAGAGAACGCTGCGGGATAACCTCAAACAGATGCTACCAATGAGGAAGAGGAAGAGCTCAGCTTGGAACTCAGAGCTCATCCAGTCAATAGACACAAAGGACCAAGCACAGTGTTGGGTGTAGGGCACATGTTCAATGAAATACTGGTCGTTTGCGCTATTTGCAATGTTTCAATGAAATTCCACATTATCCCCTTCAGTTAAGGTGCCCACCACAAGCAATATAATTTACAAAACTTTTTCTTAAGAAAACATTTTCTTGTATTCTTTTCTTACAAGATCTCCCCTACGATGCTACCTGATAGAAATCTCTAGTTCCCTCCAGGATGACAGGGAAGGGTGCGGAGAAGGCTGCTCTGTCCGTTAGCTGTTCCTGGACGCACTGGCCTAGCATCCATGTCCTGCCACGCAAACCTATGCTCCCATTTCCCCCGGATTCCCCTCTCACTACAGCATGCCGAGCATCTGGAAGCCAGGAGTCACAACCTTACTGGAGGCAGAATCGGCTGTCTGCCCCGCCTTCATGGTCAACCAAGCGGATGGCAGGAGACACTACGCAAAAGAGGAAACTTTTGTCACAGTGGAACTCAGAGAGGAGGGGGAAAACAGACGAACCTGACTGTCAAGGAAGCAATTTCTATTCTGGAAAACCAAACACTGTCCTGTGATAGACAGCTAATTTTGATAGACTGCGAATAGAGAAAATTACAAATTGAACCTCTACCAAGCCAAAAAGCAATTAAATCTTAACTGGATTAGGCCTGCCTGCTTCCTTAGGCGCTGCATCACTCATGAGCCACCCTCTCCCCTCCCCCGCTCCCGAGCCAACGTGATTTTGGTAGTCCTTACTCTAGATCTGGTTCTTTGAAGAAATGTGAAGTTGATGCTCACTGCACACACTGCATTAACAGAGCTCTGCGGGGTAGGAATGAACCATTTTGAGCAGTTTAATTTTATGTATAAACTTTCAGCATTGCGTTTTGTTTGAATCGTCTTGTTTTCTTCACAAGGACTATTACTGCAGGGTTTATGGGGAGGTGGAGGGGCAGTGAGGAGGACAGTACATCACAGTGCTTGTCTACAGGGCACTCAAAAGCCAATCAGCTCAGAAATGCATGTGCTGTGGCCAAGATCAGTACTGGACTGCCATATTTATTGCCAGAATTCACAAAGAGGCCTAAAAGATATCTGTAATTTGGACACGGGTCTTTCAAAGAGCTAGAAGTGGTAACTCATATATTCTGGAGAATCGCCTTAGTTAAAATTAAAGTGATAATATGAGTTGGAAGACAAGGAATTCCTTTCACGCAACTGCAGGATGGTTTCCTAGCCATGGCGAAAGCTCCGTGTGGCGTCACTTACACACATGCCATCAGTTTGAGGGATCGTGATCGGACACACACCCTTTTGGGGATATGTGTCAGTGCAAGAGCATTTGGGTATTTTCCTTCAATTTTTATGCTTTGCACTGCATGTTCAATTTATTTCCTGTGCCTGCACGGTAAACACCATGCTCACAATTCACCATAAATCACACATATAAAGTAGACAGCCTTAGATAACCTGAATATTAATTTATTTTTTCAAAAAAATTTACACACAAATTGTTCCACAAACATGGCTGCTTCTGGGCAAGACCTCGATGGAATGCTAATGCCACTTTAGGTTTCCAAATAAAGTGATTTATCATCCTGGAGTGTGTTAGTGAAACTTAACATGTTCTCGTGATTAGCTTGACACTTCTGGGAGAGGAAGGCCTGTATTAAACAATTAATTTCTGCTCTCACCACGCAAAATCCATTTGGAAAAGTAGACCCTCAATGAATTCAAAGATGCCAATGGGTAACCACGCTTCTACCCCTCCGTTCTACTGAAAATTTCACCTTTCCATTTTCCCTTTGTTATTTTTGTTTTCTCCTGCATTGCATAGAGATTGTTCTAAACCAGTGAAACTGCCATAGACGATTGAATAAAATAAATCATTTCCAGACATAATGGGTGAATAGCATTATCCTGTCCCCCAGCGTAAAATGCATAATTGTTCAAAAAAAGAGAATGTCATCTGTGATTTATTGGGTGATTTTTTTTTTTTTTTTTGGTTAACTACTATAAACAGCATAAGCCCAAAGACTCAGGTCCTTAATGTCCTATGCGGCTCCTACCTCCTCCCCCATGACTGTTACTCAATGAGTTTTGCTGATATGCTTGGACATGTACAATGAAGTTTCCTGATTAATTGTTCAGGTCAAGAAATTAAAGAAGTGAAGGTGAAATACAGGTCATTGCTTTCAACTTAGCAGAGTTGTGGAAAATAAGGAATGTTAGGGAATATTTCCAAGAGTGAGCCCTGAAGAGAAATGCAGATGTGAAGCTCAAGTGTGTGTGTGTGTGGGGGGGGGGGGGTCTAAACAAAACACACCTCATTCTCAGGAAATAATTACATGCACACATATGTAACTTTTTAAAATGCTAGTGAAGTGAACTCACAATGGCAGACTTTGACTGGTGACTCCCAAGAATCACAAGGTGAGAGGAGAAGGTTAAATGAAGGCCAAAGGGTACAGAGTTGCAGCTGTGAGCAAGGAATCGGCCTAAAGATCCGCAGGTCTAACAACCAGTATGGGGACTGGCTTCAGCCCTCCTGAAAACCTGGCAGAAGTGACAGTTTTAGGGGCTTCTACCACGGAACAAGCCTGTGAGATGAGAGCCATGTCAATGCAGCAGAGTGGAAGCATCACTTGAGTAGGCATGCATATCAAAGTGTCCCGTTGTACATCTTAAATATGTACGAAAGCACACAGGAAAATGGAAAGGTCTAACTCTTCACTACTTTAAACATTATCATACAGCCAAGTTTGAAACTAATGATGAAAAAGATATTCCAGACCCAAAAGGAAATAATGGGGTACCAAAATACAAAAGGAACATCAACGACAGGCTTAAAACATCAACATTAGTCCGAGGGAAATGGAATTGGAGGCCAAAACACTTCAAGAAAGCACACGGCAATTAGGGGTGTGGATGCGGTTCCTAAAGCAGCTACGTTCTGTTAAAGCAAAATCGCTGGATGCCGAGCTGTTGCAGGGTCGTCCGTCACCTGGCAATGCATACAGCCAGTTTCCTTGATCAAAGCCCTTCCTCCTTCTTCAATAAGAATCACCAACAGTTGAAACCACATGGTCGAAAACGACTACAATGTAATCTACATGTAAGCTTCATGTCTCTCATCCAGAAATCCCACCCAGCAGGAAAATTGTGTCGAATTGTTGAAAAGTGGACAAGTGCCGGCTCTCAGAAATTCTCTTCTAGTGTTTGCACTTCACTTGTTCAAACAATGAGTCATGGGGTTTCACCAGGAGCCGCGCTGGCATGGCCACGTGCAAAGCACAGGGCCGCGTCCTTCTGCTCTGTGAGCGACAGCTCTCTCTCTCTCTCTCTTTCTCTCTCTCTCTCTCTCTGTCTCTCTCGCTCTCGCTCTCTCGCTCACTCCATCCTCCCTGGTCCAATGCATCTCTGAGATATCATAACAAGTTAGGGTTGGAGGGGTTGGGGGTTAGCGATTATATTTCCAAAGCTAGGATGAATTTGTCTGGGCCAAGAAATTTTGGGGAGCCCTGCCTCTTTTTAATCATTGTAAACAACAGAGGGAGAGTGAAGCTTGATTTTTCTTTGTCACAATGAATTCAGATTGTGAAAATCCAGTTTTCCTCTCTGCTTAGTTTCTGCAGTATCTTCATGGTATTTCTCTATTGCTGGGCTTTCCGTTGGAAACGGTTAGACACCTTTTCTGTCACAGCACTTACTGCGCCCTCGCCGTTCCGTACTGACCTTGTTTTTCTCTGACCAGCGCTGCCGGCACGCTTCCTCTGACAGCTCAATCTTCGATTTGAGATGCACGAAGCCTAGTGATAAAGAAGTAGACTCTGAGTTCAAAACGAGCAGCGCCAGAGGAAGAGCTAAATCCTATTTCATCTCAGTAAGTTTTTCCAAAGTATCAGGTAAGGCTTGGCGTATCTGTATGCCTCAGGGCCGTAGTCTCCCGCGGATACAAATGGAGCCGTGAAGAAGTCCTCACCAGAACATAGGAGTCAGAGGAAACACTTACTACAACACGATTAGCTTTATTGTTTTCCTCATGGACTGACCACAGGAAAGACAGCAGCTGTCACCCTCCTTTCTCTGAGGCCATCCCAGGAGCTTAGGTCACAAAGGCAGAGAGTGTCCTGTCCTTCTCCGGGTACTGGGCATTCTCTTGCTCTGAACGGTACTGAACCAGGCTGATACCAAGGGAAGAGTTTCGTACTCTCTTCCAAACCCATCCCTCTAAGTCCAGGGTGGTGTGTGCGAGCGCTAGGGAGCCTCAACTGGCCTGAACCGGGCATGACCTGGTCACTGCAGAGTGCAAACCTACCGGGGAGTAGGAGCATCCAAACAGTCCCTCGGGGCAGTGACCCTACCCGGGTCACCATTTATAAGAGTGACTGGCCCCGGGCATCATGTGGCAAGTGTTGGTAGGTGGGATGGGCTGACGATGCAAAGATCACTGGGCAAATAAATGGCAGAGTAATTTACAGGCTTAGAATTAACTGGTATATTGTAATGTGTGTGTGTGGGGGGGTGTATCTTAACTATAACTACATAAACAAATGGTGGATCAAAAGTCAAACTATATTGAAAGTTACACCGAAAGACTTTTGCCTCCACCCCTCATTCCTCGACTCGACCTCTGTGAAGGGAACCCATTGCTGTCTCACCTTCTAGCAGCAGCTGTGCACAGTGGCTGGTGTCACCTGTGCTCAAACAAGCTTCTGCAGGCTCAAGGCAGAGCCTTGGACTGTGAGCTCTTCCTTTAAATATGCTCTGAAAATCCCATCGCTGACAGGACTTCCTCCTCTGTATTTTATGGTGGCATGGTTGAGCATGATGTGACTTCCATCTCCGTGGCAGCCACACAACTGAAAACTTTCTCCCAGTCATTTTATTTTTCAATTCATTCAAGTTCCTGTTTGTAGATGTTAAGGTAGTTGAGCTTGCTATTCTTAAAAACCATTCCTCAGATTGCTTGAAAACCTTTTCCCAAACTCAAGCTACAAAGAAATGTATCTCTGCGTTCTACCACTCGCACTTTAAAAATGAAACGTGTGGCTCAGAATTTATTTTCTATATGATGTAAGAAGTAATTGTATCCCTTATGAATGGGCACTTGTTTGTGCCAACACCAGTTATACGAAATGTCTGAAGCAATTTAAATGCTATTTTTAAATAGGTGTAGATTTCCAGTTGTTCTTGAGGGTAAAATCTTGGGTTTGGGTACACATTGCACTAGATCTGTAGACCAACTTGGGATATGCTAATATATCAGACTTATTAATTATTCTGATTCATGAACATTGGATGTATTTCTGCTTAAATTTAAAAAATCCACGGCCTTTGTTCATATTGTTTTCAACTTTTTGGAAAATTTGTCCTTAGATGTTTTTTACTTTCAATGCTTTTAAATGTCATAGATTTCTTCTTATTATTTAGGGGCAATGTCCTTCGCCATCATACAGAAATAAAGGGAATTTCATACATCAACATGTTGGGGAACTCGTTTGCAAATTCTGGTGGAGTTTGCTACACTGATTGGGATTTTCTATCTACAAAATGATATCTTTCTCTACTAGAGATTCTCTTGCTTGTTTCCTTTCGATCTGGAATCTTCTTTTTTCTTTCTCGGTAACTTTTATTGACTGAAACATACTCTATAATTTTGAATCAAAGAGGTGATCTCAGTGGTGAAAGTGAACATTCTTGAGTTGTCCCTGAGTTTTTGGGAAAGTCCTCAGTCTTTGGCCACTCACTAGGCTATGAGTTTTCCAGGCTTCTCCTTTGCCAGGAGTGGGGGTTTGGGGTGCGGGAGATGTTGAGGGGAGGAAGCCTCCATTTTCTGTTGTTGAGTATCTATTCATGTGAAAAATAATGAATTTAACAAACCCTTTTTTTCCTGTGTCAATGGAGAGGATTATATTTAAGGTCCTGCAGCCTGTTAATATTATGTGTTATCAACTGACTTTTTCAAAATTAACCACCCTTGATTGTAGTGTACAATGATCTTTTTGACATGTTTCCAGGTCCCTTTCAGTAGTATGTGATTTTTCTATCTTTAATTATGAGAGATATCAGTATTTTTTCTCCTGATATCTTTCCCTGGCTTTGTTCTGAGTGTGATATCAGCTTTAGAAAGTTAAGTTGGGGGATGTTCCATCTTTCTTATATTTATTGTTTTTTAAAGGTTTCTAAGAATTGATACTAACTTCCCTTTCAGTCGTAGGATGTACCAGTTAAGCCATCGGGACCTGAGCTTTGTGGGCACATATGGTCAGACAGGGAGTTTTAAATTAGTAATTTGTGTCTTTGCTTGCTGTAGGAGTGTTTAGTTTGCTTTATTTCCTTGTGAGTGTGAGTCAGTTTTGGTGGTTTCTATGCTTCAAAGAATTTCTCCATTTTATCTAAATTCTCTACTCCATTGTTTATAACATTCTCTTTGAATCCTATGTATTACTGTAAGGTTGGTAGTTATACCTTTTTCCTAGTTTTGCGTTGTCATTTTTAGCCTTTTACTTTTTTGTCAGAGTAGCTAATAGTCTGTCAATACTCTGCTATTTTCATGAGCTAGGTTTTCTGTTTGGGTTTCTTTTTTCTTTTCAGTCTTATATTCTATGAATTACCTGTGTTGTCAACCATTAGTGGCAGGGTATCTCCTCTTCTGCCACTTTTAATTTTACTTTCTTTTTTTCCCAGTGCCTCATGGTAAAACATCAAGTCATTGACTTGAGGTGTTTTATTTTATCATCTACACATAGTAGAGCTGTAATTTCCATCTAACCACTTCTTTTACTACACCCCATAATTTTTTGCGTATTTTGACTTTATTCTGTTTCATCAAACTGAAATAATTTTTAAAATTTCTTTTGTAATTTTATTTACGTCTGTTGATTTAGGAGGGTGTTGCTTATTTTACATATTTGTCAACTTCCCAAGATTTTCTTTGTGATTCCTATCTAATTTCATTATGCCAAGCTTTTATTGTCATTGTATTACTTGTTTCAGTGAAATTTTTTAATATTTCATTTGACTATGCAACACTTTTATCTTGTTTTATCCATCTAATAAATTGATGCTATGGATTATTTTATAAATGTTTTATGATTTTTGATTTATTAATTTTGTAATCATTAAGAATTATTTTTAAAATTTACTTGCATTTCCTTCTGATCCAATGACTTCTTTGATTTACTGTAGAAACCCCTTTCCTTTGTTGGCCGTGTTAGTAATAATTAGCTTGTTCACATTGCGATGAGTTGTGCATATTAACTTTGATTTAGGCAGCTTAGCACGGTTGTCTTTGTAGGCTAATTTATGGTTAGCTTTGATGAAGATCGCATATCAGTTTGAGAATGCAGATGCACTGTGACCAGTTCTAGTTTCAATACCTAATTATGAGGTCTATGTTTTTCTTACGTTTTTTTAATTTTTCTATGTCACGACATGCTACTCTCCATGAGGCTGCTTCGGATGGAGAAAAGTGTGTCAAATGCTCCTGTTCCTCTACTTCCCGTGGGTGTGCCTGTTCTCACACCTCTTGTGCTACTTCCGGATGGACACTGCTGTGGCATTTTATGCGTAGGTAGATGATTCAGTAAATTCCAGGCTCTGTATTGCTTTGTTTAGTCACTTCATCATTTTATTTTTCTCCAATTTTGATAATTTTGGCTTTTACCAATAAGTGGAGATCAAAGAAAAACATCCTTCTCTTTAGTCCCCGTAGAATTTGTTTTGGGGTTTCTCTTTCAAAAACCTAGATTAAACATATGTACCATTCAACTTTTGATTTGATTATTCTCACAGTATTTCCTACAGAAGCACAGGTGGTATTTCCATCTGATAACGCCAACTCTTACAACAACTTCCAAACGCAATCGTGATATTAGGTACTGTGTGTTTTCATTGTTGGCTATTTGCTCAGGTAAACATCTGGTCCAGGCGGCCAGGTGAAGCCAAACTCTGAGCTGATTACATCAAAATGCATTACAAATGTATGCCTGCAGGACTGAGTAGCCACAGAAACACTGCCAGATTCATTCAGTGTGGAGATTAAAATGAACTTCTGATCTCAGTCTTTGAAACATGGGCACTCCACTGTAATTACCATCAAAATCATGGCAACAGTCAGACTGACTCTTCAAAAGAAATACCTCTTGCTCCTAAAACACTAGGCAGTGAGCACCCTGAATAGCTTCTTTAAAGAGAAATCTTGATAAAATACACTGTCTCTCTCTACTTTTAAAGTCAGGTTTTGCAAATGGACACTTGGAAATAAAAAGAGATATGTGACATTAAAAAAAAAAGATGCACAGGTAGAATCTGTCTCAACCCCCCTCCCCCAACAGCAAAAACACCCTCGGTGTACATCCTGTCAGCCATCGTATCAGTAAATCAGAAATTATAACCTATGAAGACTGTGTGTTGATTTAGTATGTTTGTTTCGGTACAACTAAATTTTTATGTTAAAGTGCCAACATCTATATAACATGGGTCACTAGAATCACAACGTATTTGCTAAGTGCAGCTGGTGATTTTGTGATAATCTTCCTTAATTACTTAGATTCATTCCTATGTGTTCTCTGTATTAGCAGTCAGAATGTGAGGCTGAGCTCATCAAAGCTGCCACATACATCATGATTTTCATTCTTGTGTGTCTGTGGTAGACGCTGTCCATCATTGTACCAAACTCTACTTCCTTGTAAATAGCCATAACCATTTGTCCCCTCACCAACTATGCTGGGGATAATTTTTTTAATTCATGGAGATTTTTAATAATTCCATGTGAAATTACTGTCCCTATTATTGACAACCTTTTTTTAAACCTAATGTCTCCTGAGTCTAATACCAATGGAGTTTTCCAAAATGGTTCAGGCGTCACACCTGGACAGATGTGGTAGAGACCGAGGCCTCACCTGGAACTGGTCATAGCAACAGCATTTCAAGTGACTGGGATTAGAACAGGTGGAGTGGAGGGTTAGAAGGCAGGGGTCACAACAAATGTCTCAGCAGCAAAGGAAAAAGTAGATTAAGTGACTTAATCATGATATACACATGTAAAGAAGCTCCATTGAGAGGAAAGTACTGGTCCGTCAAAAATACAGGTATGAGGCAGGAGGATTGCGGAGTTCGAGGCCAGCCTGGACCGCAGAGCTAGACCATCCCGCCAATAAATAAATGATAACATAAAAAACAAAGCAAACAGATAAAACTCTCTTTGTACTTTTATTCAGCATAGGCTGCTGGTCTCGTTTTGGACTGCTGCCTTGTACACCTTTGCGGGCTACAAGCCCCAGTGCGGTAGCGGAAGCCCAGCCCAGGACACGGCCGCGCACTTGCGTGGAGCCTAGCTCCTGAAGGAGGCAACAGACGTGGAGGAAGATCTACAAGGAAGGTAAGAGGAAGCAGACTGCGGCGCCTGTGTGCGCGCTCAGAGCCCCTGGGTCAGTGGAAGACCCGGGACGCCAGGGCAAGTGCTGCTGAAAAGACACAGCGGGTCCTAGCCGGTGGCGAGCCAGGAAGAGGGGGTCTCAGGGGAGAAATAACGCGAATGCCCCCCCCCGCCCCCGTGAGCACAGGGAGCGGAGCACCCTGGAGGTCCCCAGCACGCAGGTGGACGGAACTGCAGCTAGGCGCGGGCCAAGCCGAGTCAGCGGGGGCAGAGGGCGCAGACTCGGGCTCCGTGCGCAGCCGGCCACTCGGCCCAGCGGTGGTGCCCAGCCTCTGCGCCAGCTGGGGACGCGCCCTCCCGACTCCCCCTCAGCGGTGTCTCGCTTTGCCAGCTCAAAACCGACCCTCACCCGAGCGGGCGCGCTGGGGAAATGTGCCAAATGCCACAGACGAAAGGGGTTTTGTACCCCACGCCCACTGGCTCCTCTCACCCTGCTCGCAACAGCGTGACACAGACTGTAGTTTTTCCTAACAAAGAAAAACCCGAACTATTTTAAAGTGGAGGCGGAGCTCAGGGCACAAGGACAGGAGCACGCTGGTATTTGGAAAACAGCGCTGTGGGCGCAGGGGATGGATGGGTGGGGACAGCGGAAACCCAGAGCTGGGAGCCCACCCAGCTCAGCTGGACGCGGGCGGCCCGACGTGCGGGAGATCCCCGCATCGTCGTCCTTTCCAGACTGAATCGGACCCAGTGCCCAGAGCGCAGGACGCGGCGAGACGGGAGGGAGGGTCGTGCAAGGAGAGAGCGCAGGGGGCGGAGGACGCCGGGCTGTCAGGGCTCGCGGAGGCGGAACCGGGCCAGACGGGCCTGGAAGCCTGCGGTGGAAGCGGGAAGCCACGCAGGGAAGGACACGGGGACAAGGGCGGCGACGTGTGTGAGCACAGAGCTGCGTAATAAGTGCATACTCCTCAAAGTAAACGCAGGGTTACATTATTCTGGGAAAGTAGAAGGAAGCAGAGAAAGCCGCTTGTTCAGTTGCTTTTTCCTCGACCCACAGACTGAGCGGCATCGGCCTGGAGGGGCAGAGGACCAAGAGGCGCCATGACGACAGGGAAGGGAAGAAACGCTCCCATTCAGAGCAGAGCGCGCTGGAGGAAGTCGCCGCGCTGTCTCCATGGCAGCCGCGCCCCCGCCAAGTTCTCCTCCACGCTTTGAGGCAGAGCCTTTCAGAAGCTGCCCAGCGCTTGGCACACTCGGGGCTGGGAAAAGGGACAGCCATTATTGAAAATTGGCTGGAAGGGTGTGCAGGTGGACAGCGGAGAGACGAGCGAACAGCTGAAACCCACTAGCGAAGCGCCCGCCGTGAGGTGGTGGCGGAGGCAGCGGCCACAGGGCCTTGTGTTCGCCGGGTGGGGAGTCCACGGATGAAAAGCGGGTCGCTCGCCTCCTGCACCAACCCGGACGGGTCTTGCTGGAAGCTGCTTCTGCAACCACGTCTGAGCTCCAGGACTCTCCCAGCAGGGACGCGAGAGCCCACCCCATTTTCAGGAGACTTCCCCGGCCTCTGACTCCGCAGAGCGGGGGCGACACCTGTGGGCTGTCACCCAGGCTGCGGAGCCTTTCCAGGGCCTGGTTACCCTGCTCCAACCTGGGGGCCAGCGCCGTGTCGCGGCTTCCTTCAGAGTCTTCTGCACGTGAAAACGCTGCGTCCTCAACGGGCTCAGAAGTCCTCATTTTCACTCCAAAAACGTCTCAGGCGGCTTAAGATCAAATCACAGTGTAGGGAAAGTTCCACATTTAAAAGGTGCATGCTCAAAGAATGGCTGCCAGAAGTGCTCAGCTGATGCATTCATAATGTTGCATTCCACTCGTGCCCTTGGCAAGGAGGACAATTGGCCAAGCAAAACCGTGGTCTTTCTTCCTTTCTAAGTAATGGGGGGGGGGGGGGGGGGGGGGGGGGGGGGGGGGGCTGGTAATGTGGGTAGAAACAGAATGTTTGATTAGATCTATAAAATTGTGAAATGAAAACAGTATTTAATATAAAGATTCGCATGTCTATTGAGCATTCTATCTGAGAAACAAAAAATACATATTTGGGACTCCCTTTCTTTGCAAAAGCAATCTGCTGTTAAATATTTCTTTCATTCTATGCATTATTAACATGAAACTATCAAAAGCTCCCTCACTGTTTGACTGATTCTCCCCCGAATCATCTGCAGAATTCTTCACCAGCAACTTCTTCCTTTGATGATTCTATGTTATTATTTTATGTTACATAAGTGTAATTTCAAATAAGCTAAGAAGAATATTTGAGACCGAAATACTTCATTGGAAATTTTTATTGTGTATGGTTATCACATCTGTAAAAGTCATTATGCCTTGTATAATTCTTGGTAAAACTTTATTTTTACATCTTAATTAAATATTTCACAATGATTTTAGTCTCCTGAGGACATTCTGACCCCAGCCCCCAGAGTGTAATATCTTTCACTTACCTTTTCATGTGTATTTCAGACTTTCTTCCATTTTCAGCTGAAAATCACTGCAAGAAAGGCAAAAATAGTCTATAAAAAGTTTAAGGAGCCATATGAAGGGTGATTGTTAATAAAACAATTTTGTTTGTGCTTTGTTTTTTTCCTGTTCTTCCTGTTCTTTGGGGTTTTTGGGTGGTGCTGAGGACTGAACCCAGGCCGATCCACACACTCCGCAGGCACTCTGCCCCAAGCTACAGGCCCAACTCCTGAAACTTTTCACTTAAAAACCAGAATTAAAATATGACTTGATCTAGGCGATTTAGAATATTTTTGAATTGCATCCACTTGTTAAAAATTTGATGTCCTAGCTTTGGGTCATTTCTTAGATTATTTTCTAAGAAAATGAACTATTTATGGAAGCTGAAACATTTTTATCTTTAATATTCCTGTAAAGTTATTATATAGAGACATACATATGCACATACATGTGTAAAATTGCATATACACACAAACCTATATACATGTATACATGCACCCACATACACATACACACACACACACACACACAACTATATATAGGTGTGTGTGTGTGTGTGTGTGTGTGTGTGTGTGTGTGCACAGCAGCCAAGCACAAGAAATGCAATGCAGTCTATCAAGAATCTAAATGCTGTCTGTTTTTACACAGGACAAATCCTTTCCTTTACCCAAATCAGATGTTGGCATGTTGTGATGAAAGGGTCTAAGTAGCTTAAGCATTCTTTCATCATAGCTGAGAGAAGAGGCACCACGTATGCACCCACAGGTCTAAGAGTGGCTGGGGACTGCTGCCCGAGGCCACCTGTGCCACAGTGACCTGCATTCACCCTCTCACCCAATGCTGTGCAGGGCCCTGAGCCACCCGAGCCACACGTATCTCGCTTTGCAAAGGCCGGAAAACCCTGTGGTTCCACTGTGCTGGTCTCCACTTCTGCTCTCGGACTGTGTGGGTTGAGGATTATCCAGCTAAGGCCACATGACCACCCCTCGTGGGAACAGACGCCTCCACCCACTGCTCTGATGTTGGCTTGACCTTACTGTAGTTCATCATCCCGAGAGATCAAATGAGCTTTTTCGTCTTATGCCCATTTGACCTCTGTTTTTCGCGTTTACCAGCTAAACACTGCTTTCTTGAGGAGATCTAACCCTAAGCTGACAGTTTCCCATTCTTCATGACAGCCTCCAGTGTATCCAAATATGCACCCATATGTAAAACTGGGGGTCGGGGCCGCTCAGGAAGGGGAATAAGAGGCCTGTGGGTTCATGGAGGAGCTGCAGAGGGAACCAGCAGACCTGCATGCCAGCTTCCCTCTTAGGTTTGTCACAGGAGGGTTTCTTTTTTTCAAGAACATAAAGCTGTGCAGTGATAAATAACTACTTGTTGGTCTCAGTAACTCCCCAAATACCATTTATCCAAACCATAGACTATTAAACCAGCTTTCTTCCCAGGAGAATAACTTGCTTGTCAGGTAAAGAGGGCTCCTTGGAACAAGAGGTCACTGAGTTGAACTAACTCCTTAGCTCGTGAAACAATTGTTTATTCATCAAGACTCGATCCTTATTCTATTGATAAACAGCTAATAAACTCTTTATTATGTCATTAACCTTGGCCAAGATGATCATACCCATATGTTGAATGATTCCCACCAGTGCTGAACCTGAAACCAGGATCCGATGCTTTCCTGCCTTGTCCCTGCCCTTCTGGGCAGATCCTGAAACCCTGTCACGCAGAGTTCTCCCATCCTTCAGTGATAAGCTGCCCTTTGGCTGTTCCCAGGTGGCTCTGTTTCCATGGGGATAAGTCAGAAGTCTATGTTGCGGATCACGTCCATTTCCTGGTAAAAGCAACTGTTCTTAACTAATAATTGTTAATGACACTCACGTGGCTTTGGCATCCTAACTTTTGAATCCAAAATTTGAAGAGAGAGAAAAATATTAGTGACAACCCCATATAGAATTTACTCCACCCCCAAACCTCTCATATAGCATTGTGTGTCCTTAGATTTATTTTTGTTTGAAGATCATGCAGAAGTTATGGGCATACAGTCAAGATTTTATCAAGTGCTCTCTAAATAGTAAGAACTTGGGGCACTTCCCTGAAACAGAATAAATTTGGCAGAATGTAAGAAAAAAAAATCAAAGCCTGCCTTTCTTCCCTTCAGTGTTAAAGGTTGCCCAGCAGAGAAAAATGACCCTCGCCAATTCTTTCTGACCTAAGGCATAGTTTGTGTGCAGCTCATGAGCAGTGGCCACTCACTGAATCCCCAAATCTGACCACTAAGCTAAGCATTTCTATTCATGTTTTGAGGGCTATTAAAAGGAAGACAGCTTGACAAATTGCTAGCTTATTATTTATTTGGATGAGCTCGTGGCTGTTTACATAGACTCTCATAGTGTAAACAAATGTCAAAGCAGCATCAGTTTATCCCTTCAGATCTCAGATCTTCGAGCATTTTATTTCTTGTATTCTTCTAGCCGGTTTCTTTCCCGTGAATAACAAAGATGCACTTTGTTCAGGGTGTGTGTGTGTGTGTGCGTGCGTGTGTGTGTGTGTGTGTGTGTGTGTGTGTGTGTGTGTGTGTGTGTGCGTGCATGTGTGTGTGGTTTCTCCTAACAGGGAAGAATCCTATCTTTTTTCAAATCTAAAAAATTTTAAGAGTGCTCTTGTGAATGGGCAGTGATTCAAAAGCAGGAGATTTATTGTTTGTACGACTGATTTTGCTTTTAATTTTTCTCTATGTCGACTGATCTTGACTGATCTTGTCTTTAAAAACAAATCTATTCCTTTTGGCCTTTTTATGAGCAATTATCTTTGCCTCTCCAAAAAACAAATCACTTTTATTTCTCTTGTGTCCTCTCTGGAAAAGAAAAAGTAAAAGATAACCTGAAGGCAGAGACAAACAAAGCCATCACTGATTTAGTTCCTTAGTAAATTGTTGAAAATATTTGGACTTACTAATGAGCTATATATTGATCAGTTTACATGAGTGCTGCATTTTGTTGTTTTAGTGGAATAATATTGTGGTCTCAAAATCTGTTGCTTGAAAATCACGGTTTCTACCATCTGCTTCTGTCTGCTGCTTATAAAAACATAATCAAGAAGTCTGGGTATGTGTGTGCGCGCGTGTGTGTGTCCCTGTGGTGGCGTGTGTGCGCGCTGCCACATGTGTTTAACTGGAGCAGGGGAGGGGAATATCAAGAAACTGCCCTGGGCTCTGTGCAGCAGCAGCACCAAGGGCGTGGAGTGGAAGACGCCACACTCACCACGTGCACAGGTGCTAAGAGCCATTGAACTAAAAATGTCAGGAAATAGGCCCCCAAGCCAGAAGGTCAAGCGACGGAACACCAGTTCTCCATTGAGTGTTAATTACATCTTGGCACTTTATTCCATGCATGTTGCCCTGTGTTCTTTCTTGGATCACCACCTAATAAAACCCAAATAAGGGACCCCAGGACTTCTCGGGTATCTAAAGAAGCTCACGACATCCTCCCCATCGTTCCCTGCCACTTTATTTCTGAGCTCTGCTAAGCTCTGTCGGTAACCACGTCCTTATAGTCTGTGTGTGCTGTAACAAACTGACCGGCAGAGATAAAAGTTTTGCTATCTATACTCATTTAATTATTTAGTCAATAAACTTTCCTCTTGATTTTTATTCAGTAGACAAGACAGAACACCAGGGCCCTCATATCACAAATTTTGTTCAATTAGGTAATCTTGGTGCATTAACCTGATAGATGTCTAGGTATAAATCTATGAGAAATTTTTTCATGTGTAACTTTCCTCATACGCTTCAGTCTTAACTCTTGCTATGGTATGTCGAAACGGACTCTGAGGAAGCATTGCAAACTCAATATGACTATCAGAAATACCCAATTGTCCATAATTCTTTCTGTTGGATTTATAGGTAAAGATGCGCTCAGCAGTAGTATTTTCACGCTGCTCTCGTCCAAACACAATGGCGATTATACCACACAAATTATGCCTATCGCTCCTTAGCACTCAAAGCCAGCTTTGTTATTGAATGCTCTTCCGTTCACTCTGTGAAGAATTGGAACCAGGACTAAAGGCACGTGCTGTGTCATATGTGTCACATGTCCTCTTTCATCTGTCTTAACATGTCATTTTAGAAGAATCGTTTACATGACAGTTGATGCCGTGCTTATTTTATTAGGATACAATTTTGAAAAAAAAGATAAATGGGTGTCCACAAAGCAAAACGCTCGGTTTTGGGATGAGAATTTGAGCTGAGTCCTCTATGTTTTAATACTCATCCTCTCTCCACTATGGCACCATATTGCCTTCTGTGGCATTTTATATTTTGCCATGGAGTTCAGGAAGACCGATCAGCAACTTAATGTGTCTGCTGTTATTTCTGAACAGCTAGATGAGACATAACCTTGGAATCTTGGGCAGGGAGAAGTCGATGCCTTGTAATTATTTGTTGTTAAAGAAGATTACAAGGTCCCTGCTCCAGCGCCTACGTTTGGGCTGCTCCGGAACAGACTACTTGTTCCCTGATGAAAAGATGGGATTGGTACGCTAGATGCTTGTGAACTTCAGGCCCTGAGATTCGGCGTCCTCATGATGGCCTTGAAGCCAATATGAGGCAGCTACTCAAGTCACATTTGGCATAGTGGATGAGGACCTTGTCTTGGGAAGTTCACAGCCCCCTCAGTCCTGACCCAGATATTATTTGCATCTAGAGATTAGCTCTACACAGTGATGAAAAAGGAGACATTTAACAAGAAGAGACAAGAAAAGAGCTGCTACTAATCCAAAAGGGATGTGTGAGATAGGTGGGATTGGGTAAACGGTGCCACTGGTGACAAGAATTGTTTTCCATCCCACCTCTTTAATGAAATAAAAAAAACCAAAAATTGATCCGTCCAAGAAAACACCTAAGCAAAGGAATCCATAGCGAGGAAAGAAACTGTAAAAGCTTTCTTTAGTGCCCATTTGAGCATCCGGTGTTTTACATAACTTGTTACAAAGACATCAGGCCATTTTGAACTCCTCCTGATCATTTTATTCAGGGAGATTTTAAGAATCTGCCCTAGAAATTATTTTCATCTGGCAGCTGCTCAATGACAGCTACAGAGAACATAGCCCTTGCTCAGATGGGCCAAGTGTTGGTGGCACCTGGGGATGTGGAGAATTTCTAATTGGCCTTGATCGTGAAGCGTGCATCGGAATCTGCCAGTTGGCAACTCTCCAGCCTTGGCGTCCACTCTGAGCACAACTTTGCATACTACATTGATAAGGACGAACTTCTCATTTGTTTTCGCAATGAACTGAGGGGTTGGGGAGTTTCTAAGAAGGAAGAGACGCCTGCTAAAGCCTTGCCTTGATGAAGGATGAATCAATAGCTCGAACCTGTGTCTCAGAGCCAAACTGGGGTCAAAGCAAGTCTGAAGCAAGTTGCACGTATAATTAAATGAGCTGTTCATAATCAAATCTGTAAAGAATATAATTGACAGGTACCCCTCATCTGTCTTCTAAGCCACTTTTCTTCTCATCAAGAAAAGGGGGATAGTGATAGAAAGATTTTTCTGGGCCTCTTGGCAAACCTATGCCTCCCTTTTTCTCAGTTCCTTTTCCTGTGAGCTGAGGGAAACGAATCTACGATGTGAAAGTTTCTTTCAGATATAAAAGTTCTGCACTTTCATGATTACACAAATTGCAAAGAAATTAAAATCATTGCATGTCTTCCTGTTTGAACACGCTCTAGAGACACGGGAAAATTAGCACTGTTTGGTTGTTTTCCTCATGCTTTACACATAGAGCAAACACAATGCCTATATTTTTGGAATTGGATTGGATGTCATTTTCTTGGAAAGTAACTTTAATTGGAAGCCTACTGCACTCAGTGGGCTAGAGCCCGGGAACTGGTAAAGCATCGTCTCATCATCTTTCCAGTCTCTGTCCCCTGGTCTGTCTCTCCCAGTCTCTCATGCACACACACACACACACACACACACACACACGATTGTGCATGTGCACGCATGCACGTACACACACATACACACGGACACCACAAGTACACATACACAATCCCTGACTCCATGGCTCGTTTTCCTCATGTGACCTTCAAAGCCCCTGATTATGCCACCGTGATCTTATGGTCTATCTCACAAAATATTCTTTATTCCAGATTCACTTGCTTCCTCCTCTTGCTTTGGCCAAAACAAATTTACTCAAGAATTAATTTCACTCAGTGAATCAACTGAATGCAATGAGTGATAGTCCTTTAATTTCTACAGAGTTAGTTTTCCAAGGAAAGCTCAACGTCCATTAACCTGTGATCGGTGACAATTCTGCTCCATCTTGAGGTAAAGTGTGTGGTGAAGACTGGGGACAGCCGGGCGCTTCCTTTTGGAGCCAGCCGCACTGAAATGACCGTCTCCTACCTTCCTTCCAACTCCCTCTCTCCCCCAGTTGTGAACCCACAAAATCAAAAGGGCCCCCAATCTCACTGTGCAGTTTCAGATTCCTAGGAAGAGAGTTGTGCTGGAATGACCTCACTGGAGGAGAAGGTTTCCACATAATTATTACCGGCCATTATTTAATATAAATGTGAAGAACTTGTGTACTGAAGGGAAGAGACCTGTAAGACAAATCTTACCACAACGAAGAGACACTTCTAATTTTTTCCCATCCTCCAGTGCAACACATCCCTGATTCTTTCCTGTTTTTGTACACTAGAACCATTGGTCAGGACAAAAGATCGATAATCTATCAACAGAAATATTACCGTTCAGTGAAAAGTAACCAAATCATTTGAAATTACAAAATGTATTTAAACTGTAAGCAAACTATGCTTAGAAACATGGCAACACAAATAAAACTGAAGTATCAAATATTTTCAACTTTATTAAAACTTGCATATGAAATAAAATAAGACTTTACACCAAGGACGGCACACCAAACATTTAAAGTGCTAGAGGAAAATGAAGTAGTGTGTACATCATCAGATACAAACCAAGAGCAGGGTTACTGCCCGCTGTATTTTAAAAGTCTGCAGGCTCCTCGTAGTAGAGCAGAGTTGAGTCAAAGTTTTAAAAAGTCACAGCATTACACCATCAAGATGAAAACATGATTATAGGTAATTGTCTGAAATCTCCAAGTCTTCTTTATGAGAGTGCATTAATGTTGGACAGATTCACGTTAGAAATGCAAGCAACACGAAGAACTGCTAAGATCACCACATTCCAACTCCTCCGCTCTGTTTCCATGTGAGCACGCCTGCCCCGAAGGTCTCAGTCACCGAAGGACAAAGTTCCAGTTCCCTTAAACACATTAAGTCCTCTTTTTCTTTTCTCTCTCGCTCTCCTTAAAATAAGAAAATTGCTGTAGATGAGGTATAAAATCCTAGTGAGCATGAAATAGTTCTGATATCAGCATCACTTTCATATGACCCAGAAAAACATTTTGATAGCCGATATGTTTACTCAATTATTGGAACACAGTCTGAGCAGGGAAGGAGGGCTGAGAGCTCAATCCCCGAGATTTCATCCATATTTTTGTCTTTTTTTTTTTTGTAAACAGCTGCTTTTCTGTTTGTATGTTTGTGTTTGTTTCAGACAGAGTCAGGCTGTGTAGCTCAGTGCAGCACACCTGACTCTGAGCATGAGTTCCTCCTACCTCAGGTGGAGAGATTTAGTGGCCTAACTTCATGATTTTTTCATTAAAAAATGCATTGGGACCATTTCCAATAATCTCAGCTCTCCAAGTCAGATTGCAACTGCCAAGGAAGCTCAGATTACTATTATTTTTATTCTTTTGAGACAGGATCTTGCTCTGCAGCCCAGGCTGGTCCTGAACTTACTGTGGAGCCCAGACTGGCCGTGGAGTCATGGCAATTCTCCTGTCTCAGCCTCCCAGGTGCTGAGACTACAGGTGTGCAGGACCACACTCAGCTTCAGAGGTGCTGGGGAATCGAACTTGGGTACTCAGTGCTTGACTTAGCACTTGCTAGGCAAGCACTTTAGCTGTTGAGTCATTCCTCCAGCCCCTCAGATTAGTTCTTGAATGCCAGTCCTAGAGACTCTGGCTTGCTGGGTCCTTCGAGAACCTGGGGCAGTTGCATTTACACCCAGATGGACATATTCAGATCGTACAGGAAGAAGACGAGGAGGAGCTTTCTTCCAGGTCAGTGCTAGGCCATCACCTGTGTGACCTCAGAGAAGAGCCACGGAGGACCACAGAACTGTCACCTACATGAAAGTTTGCTCTTATGTCTGAACGAAAGCAGTCTTCCCTTCATCTCAATCCGAACACTTGTCGTGAGTCCACGGACAGAAGATGGGCGCCACAGTTTCTAAACATGTGTCTGTCCTTGGCTTAACATCTGTATCCTCCGAAACGTTCTTTGAATTGTTGGATGTTGAATTTTATCTCACCCACTTGCCAATCCCCTGTGTACATTGGCTTCTGCATAGGATGGAGGGGCAGTGAGGACTTGGTAAGGGGGCCATAGATCCAAGCCAGCGCGATAAGAAAGTGCCAGGAGAGTAACTCCTGGCAAGTGAGCTCCGCACCAGTGTGCTCTGTTCGACGCAGGCGGGGCTCTCGCAAACAGCAGCTGCAGGACGGGCTCCAGGGCAGCGCCCCCGCCCGCAGCGCGGACAAAGCACACACCCAGCTGCATTGCTCCACAGCAAGCGGACTGCTGGCCCCCTCTGTTTGCTAGCTGAAATCCAAAATCGGGCCACGACGTTTCTCTTGCCTGTATGCACACATATGTCATCTAGGGGCCGCTGGGACGAGATCTGAACATCAGAGCACATTCCTAAAGCCAACTTAAACTAAGAAGCTCATCCCAGACGAGCCTGATCTAATCAAGTGAGCTCTCAAGGGAGGTGTGCAGGGACTCGACACGGGAGGTGACGGGTGGCACGGGCGAGAACAGGATGCGCTCAAGAAGCCAGGGGCAGCCCTGACTGAAGGTCAGACCTGGGGACTTTAATGCTGCACTTAAAAGGAACTGCGTCTGACGGTATTAGCCAGCTCCTCCGTCACTGAGACACAAGGCCCAACACCCGCAGCTGAGAGGAGGAGAGATTGAACGTAGCTCATGCTTCAGACGACGACTGGGTCTCAGCTCAGCTGGCTCCAAGGCAGAACGTCCTGGGGAAGCATGTGGCAACGAAGCCGGTCAGCCCCGAGCGGCCAGGAAGAAGGGCCCTGAGCAGAGTCAGGGAGGAGGCGGGGAGGGGCCAGAGACATCCATCGCCCACGGTCACGCCTGCGTGAGGGCCCAGACACACACCCAGCTCCCCAAGGGGGCGCCCAAGACAGTCAGCTGGGCAAGACCTAAATTAACCGCTGTCTCTTCCAAAATCTGAATGAGCTTGAAAGCAGACTCCTCACCACTCAGGCATTATGGGTACGGAATATTTTAATATATGAAAGACACTCAGAAAATTCCCGCCCATAGAGTAAAAAGTGCTTGCTAAAGTAAGAACATCATGTGTGAAACATAGATGGAGTACATACAGTCTGGCTTCCACTCGTCTCGCCGTGTCGTCGGGAGGACGAGCAAGTCCCCGCGTGGCACTGCCAGCAGCAGAGCTCGCCGGCCTGGGTTTCTTACTCTTGCGCTTCGAGGGACCGCGCCGGGCTGCAGATGTTACTGTAGAACCTTGACGAAGAAATCTGAGGTTCTGCTTTAAGCGGTAAAGAGCGCTGATACTCGAAGGCTCCCCGGGTGTCCCGTGAACGCTGTTCCCCCAGCTCCACCCCGCCCTCGGGCGTCTTGGGGGAGACCCACGACAAAGGCAGTGTGAATCCACATTTAGGACAAACTTGCCTCTGAGGACAGCACAGAAAAGGAGATAGCAATGTGAAAAAATATTAAAGTGAAAAGAGACACTTGCTTTTGATCTGTTTATAGAGACCAACAGATCTCCTACTTAAGTATCATGAAACTAAGCACGTTGCTCAAGAGCGCCCCTTCTGCCTGTCCACGCATGATCTCTTATAGAGACCAAAAACGGCCACAGAAACATAATTTTCTGGAGGAAAACAAACGCCATTACCTACAATAACCCTGAGCCCACGCAGTTGCAGTCCCTCAGGATGGTGAGGTGTTTTTAGAGTCCTACTGGCAGGTCCAAGCACCAGGGACTACGGCCTGGTGTGTTCATAGGGCGCTGCCCGTCTCCCTGCGCTCACAGGCCACCTGCGAAATATGACACAGTGATGTCTCACCGGCTTACTTCAATTATTTTTTTCTGTTTTCTAAACATCCTGGCTTCCTTGCACACACTTTTTCCCATTGTTTCGCATTACATTCACCCTTCTGATTGTAGAACACGCTGCAATTACCAGGTAGAAAAGTGAGGATCCTGCTCACTTCATCTCATACGAGAAGCCAGAGTCCAGTTTGCCTTTGCTGTCACCTCAGAAATGACCAGATCTAATCATTCTTGAATTCTGAATCTCCAGCCTCTTCATCTCCAAAAGATGTGTGCACATGTTTGATTGGCCTAAGTAACTTTATTTCAGAACATGCTGCTACCAAAATCTTGAGGGTTTCTACTCCCCAGGTCATTTCGACTTTAGGCATCTTTCAGGCCTAAATCTTCGTCTGTGGAGGAAAAAATCTTGGCAGTAAAAATAAAATTAAAAAATAGGTCTTTGATACCGGAAGTTTTAAAAAGCATTAAAAGGTTTCTGTTGGAATTCCTATTCATTAACTGCATTAGGGGAAGACACTAAAAAAAAATCGATGTTTGACTTTTACTTTAACCTTAAAATGTCATTAAATTCCACACATGAAAAGGTTGATGCAAACACCCTTTTTCCTTAATTGACAACACTTCCAGTCTCTGTAGCATTTTGCACAAGCGAGGAAGCCCATGCGAAAGGTGTATGAAAGGTCAAAGTGTAACTTGAAATATTTATTGTTTAGATGGGAGGTCTGTGTGAGAGCCGACACACTTAATAATTAATGTTCCACTTTCCCTGTGAAACTCACTGTAATTTTTGGCAAGATGCTGGGATGAACACGTTTCTAGGCCAGCTGCGTAATCCTACGTGGGCAATAATAGACTGTCCTGCCAACACCAGTCGCCGCGACCTGTCACGTGCCCTCCTCCGGCTGCCAGCCAGGTGGATGTCATGGTGTCTGCCTTGCTGTTGTTCTAGACACCCTTCCTCTCCATGGTTGGTTGCTATGGTTATACTCAAGCGGACAACCATACGATGCAGAAGAGAGGCCAGCAAGGGGACAGAGGATTGACTAAAATTAGTAGCGCTTCCAAGCTTCATGAGGGCACAACTTAGTCCTCACGGCTGCGACAGTGAATCAACATTTAGAGACATTTGCTGAGCATGAATCCGGTACTTCGCTCCGCTGGTGGCAGGGCCACAGTGAAGCACAGAGCCACTGAGCTCAGGCGCCGTGTTCCTGCCACCGGTGCCGTGGGCAGTTCTGAAACTTCAATGGGGCACTTCTGAAACCTAACTCCAAAGGATCCCTGGCAACACACGGCAAGGACGCATCCATATTCCAAAAATATGTTTCTCCATTTTTGCTAGAATGTCAGAAGATAGACTCTGCTATTGGGTTCCCTTTTAGATGTGTTAAAAGCTAAATTCTGCCATTTACCAAATCTACAAATACCCTGTGGAATTGTGGTTGGCATTTGTAGCAGCCGTGCCTGCTTGCCAGATGCATGTACATACAGCACATTTTCTACGACCGAAGGAGGCCTGGGAGAGGAGACAGGCTTCTCCGAAGTCTGGGACGCTCCTTGGGTGTAGGGCTGGCCTGACGGGAAGGCAGGGCCAGAGGTCGCCACGTGTGCTTTCTGGCAGTTACGACTCCGGAACTCTCACGATTCCAGTTTCTGAGACCTTGCTGAATTCGCCTTCCTTAGCGTCAATTTTCTCACCTGTGGGAGGGTAGACATGTTCCCCTCAGAGGTGGTGAAGATAAAAAAAAAAGATTTCTGAATGCTATAAACGGTAATATACTCAACAAAATTCCAACCGCTGAAGAGTAGAACCTCAATAAGTGGCGAGTTTTGCACATTTTTTAATAATCACGTTATCATAGCCAAGGTTGTTGTATCAAATAGATTTGCCAACAGACAAATGAACATGAAACAGAAGATTCTGACAGGCGGAAAGAAAGATGGCCTGGCCAGCTGGGGTGGGCAGCGGGAGGAGCACAGACGTGAGCAGGAGCCTCTGAGAAACGGAGCAGGAACACGGCAAAGAAGGAAAGATACCTGGGAAGGAAGTTAGGCTCTGGCGATTCGCAGAGAAGGGCAGAATGTCTCTGTGGGGCATTTGTCTAGGCAAATCAGGGCTGCCCACGTTGAGGGGAGCCGGAAAGAGACAGCAATGGGGTCGGAGAGCTCCGCGGTGGCCTTTGCCCCGGGAGAGGAGCAAGGCCATGGCCGCCGGGCCACAGCCAAGCACGCGCGCGCTCAGCTCTGGGCTCAACTCTAAACCTCTCGCCCTCCAGAAACGCACACAGGAGACGTTTGTGGGAATGGGATGTCACAGGGTGCGCCTCACTTTCGTAGGTCCTCCCCTTGACCAGCTGCCCACCCACCGGGAGTGGGAGAACTGGAAGTACTGGCGACTGGCTCCCTGGGCACCACCTACTTCCCCGAGTTCATGGGAATAAACTCCCTTAACACCCGAGAGAGTTAGAGCACGAATGTCAGGAACCAGAAAAAGGAAAACTGGAGAAAATAATCTTACTGATATTCGGGGACCGCCGGACACAGCAGGGGACCTGAAAGGGGGCTGGGGTGGAGCGGCAGGGGGTACCACAATACACTACTTCAAACAAGGACATCAATTATACGTAACTAAAAGCAATCCCTACATTTCTCTCACTCTCCAGTGCCATATGCTCGCTTTCCTAACCTAAGCATTGTTAGATTCCAGCTAAATCTGCAGTTTCCTTTAAACCCAGTTGGCGTTTATTTAGTATACTTCTATTAAAAGATTAAATCAGTTCATTATTATTCTATGTTAGGAAAACACAAAACAAGTAACCAGCCGATAGAAACTACCCACGTTCCATCACCCAGAGGCTACAACAATTGTCAACGTAGATGGAAAGTGATTGAAGGAATGGAGCAACAAACTTCAATGGTATTTTAAAAAGAAAGCCGGGTGTGGTGAAAGGTTCCTATAAGCTCTGCTGTCTGGGAGGCTGAGGCAGGAGGAGAGGATGTGTTTCAGTGGTACAGTGCCAGCTATGGTACGAGAGGCTCTGGGTTCAATCCTGAGTACCTAAAAAGGAAGAGAAAATGCGAAGGAAGGAGGGCAGAGCTGCAGGGGATTTACACGCCAATAACAGACAGGCGCACTTTCTGTTTACGTGAGGCCAGGGAGAACGTATTTTGATTTCTGAATGAGATGATAGCACCGTAGTTAGAGTTTAGATCTCAAGTCCGCATCTAAAAGACCATGCTGAATTTTTCAGGTGAACTGACAAGATGTTTGGATTGTCTTTAAAAAATAGTTAACTGCTGGCACAGGCCTGTTTTCCCGGCACTCTGGGAGGCTGAGGCAGGAGAATCCCAAGTTCCAGTTTAGCCTATTCAGTAGGAAAAAAAGAAAAAATAAATAAACAAATAAATAAATAAATAAAAGGGGGGAGAGATGATACAGAAGTTCCAGGTTAGAAGTGAATTAATAATTGTGGAACTTAGAGAACGTCCTGGAGCATCAGACTGCCTTGCCAACAGCAGTCCTGTGTTGACACCAGCGTCAGCTGTGTTCACTGGGGAAGCAAACCCCCACCACAAGGCAGAGTTCTTCTTTTTTTAATGCATCTTCTTGAAAAATTGCCACATTTGTCACCAATCCCAGTCACCTGTCAGTGTCTCCAACCAAGCGAGTGCCAAGTCTGAAACTTTGGAGTTAGGGTGGGAGAAAAGGAGGCTTATAATGCAATAATAAACGTGCCAATTTTTGTGATTATGGAAAATGTGGGTAGGATGGGCTGGGGACCTGCCAGATCTCCCTGAGATCCGAGTCTGGGGATTTAAGCAGTAATTGCAAGGCCTCCAACATTCGTGTATAAAAGTGGGCAGTTTTGCTGGGTGGGGTGGTGCGGACCTGTGACCCTAACCCTCTGGGGAGGCGGAAGCAGGAGAATTGCAAGTTGGTGCTCAGCGAGGACAACTTAGCAACTTAGCAAGACCTTATCCAGAAATCAAAAATAAAAACGGGCTGGGATGTAGCTCGATCTCCAGTACTCCTCCTCCGACCAAATAAAAACATCACTTGTTTGCTCTTAGGATGTTTCAGTCTTCTGTTTTGCAATTCATAGCTCACAGGGTGAGCGGGGGCAGTGACGCGGCGTCTTCTATTTTCCCGGGCATCCTCTTTCTCTCTTAAACAACTTCCAATCGGATTCCTCAGCACCTCTGTGCAGCTGTCAGACTCATAGGCTGGTCACAGGCTGGCAAATCGCAAGACAAGCTAAAAAGTGATTGAATTACTTTGACGGGAAGTTTCCTTATTATTAAGCATCTTGTACTGGAGAGAGTACCGTGGAAAGAAAGGTCTATTCATAGGAATCAGACATTCCACCGAAATCTCCAAAAAGTAGCACTAAGTCTGAAAAGGAATTCAAATTTCCTTTCACGTTAGGAAGTCTCTGCATGACAATGCGAGAGTTCTCATGCATGTCATGTCATGTTTACAGACGGGCAGTGAAGCAACTTGAAGGTGAAATGTTCATCTTTATCTAGAAAGCACTGTCAAGGAGACTTGGGTCCTGCATTCTGCAGCGGGCGTGGGCTTTTATCTTTCTACCTTTAAGTAACAGACTCCACCCACTGCCCCATCTCCCCTCGCCCCATCCTCAGCCCTGGTTTCGGAGGGTCTTGGCGGGGTCAGTCTGTGGAATGGGTTTCAGCCTTGTTTGTGCCCCTGTTACCTACCTTTCAACTCTCTTGTTCTTGTCCCCACTCTTGTCTAGAGCCTTCGTGCTTTACTTTTCTTCACTTGACTTCTGACTGCACATACAGCAGGGAGAGTGCGTGACACTTGCTCTTCTGCATCTGGCTTATTTTGCTCAACATAATGCTCTCCACATCCACCCATTTTAATGCAAATGACAGAATTCTGTTTCTCTTTGTGGCTGTATAACACGTATACATGTATAAAACTAGATTTTGACATGGCAGAGGGCATAGAGGCAGCAGAAACCAAGGGACCTGGGAAATCCCCTGCAGACAAGTGACGGCCTTGGGTCAGGATGGAGAGCAAGACGTGACAGGCGTGTGCGGGGGGAGCTGCGCAGCCCTCTCTCAAGGGGTGAGTATGGGGGGTCCGTTTGAAAACAGCATCAAAAGTCATTCCCTGGAGTCTGGCCCCTGGAACTGAGCAGGTGGGAGAGAATTAGAATTCTGTGTAGATAAGGTGTTTGTCACATGATCCGACACCAACTGGAAAGGACACAAAGAGAGCTGGACATTGGAGTTGGGAGAGGGAGGTCTTTCAAGAACAGCTTTATATCTATTCATTCACTATCTACATTTATAGCACAATAATGTATGTGTGTATATCTATATACAGGATAAGAAAACAGATTATTATAATCATGTAAGAATAGTGTAGAAATAAGAAGAAAACTACATATATTGGTGGTTTTAATTCCATTTTTAAATAATAGTATTTTAATAAGGGAAAGATTAATGGGCTGCATCCAATATTGCTGAAGAGTAAACAAAGAGCAACAGAGAAGTTACTATTGGATTTAGGAAACACAGAGACCCAAGATGTCTTTGATAATAGATACAAAGCACAGTGAGGAACCAACCCCATAGGAATGGGTTAAGGGACGCTGCTGAGTGAGTTAACACCGACAGCAGTAAGAGATGCCTCTCTTAGGACATTTAGCTATGATGGTCTGTTAGTTTTCTATGCTTCTGTAACAAATTGCCACAAACTTAGAGACATAAGTAACAGCAATTCATTGTTTTGCATTGTGTAGGTCATAAATTTAGTATGTGTCTTTCCGGGCTAAAGTCAAGGTTACAGGCAGTGTCGTATTCCTCCCTGGAGTCTGAAAAAATACATTTGTTTCCTCTTTCTCACCCTCTAGATGTTCCCACATCCTGTGGCTCACAGCCTCCTTCCTTTGCCTTCAAATCCTGCAACACTGAATCCAGCACCGGAAAGAGAACGACACGGCTTGAATAATACAAGGTAATCTGTCCTTTACAAGGTCTATACTTTGAATTATGCCTGCAAGTTCCCCTTCCATAGTTAAACAGCATACATATTCATAGGTTCCACGGATGAGGACACATGTACTTGGAGACCGTTCCCATGTCCACCACAGAAGAGAAGCAAACCACTGGGAAAGGCACTTGCAAGAAGATTCAGGGCCTCGGAAGTTTACCTGATCTCATACAGGAGCAACCAGAGCCTCACAGAGAAAATTCACCTCCTAGAAGCAAAACAAAAACATACTTGAATAGTCATAGCCTCTAAGATGTTGTGTTAGACACAGCAGACGTTGTAATTTCAAAAAAAACATGGCTCAAACCTGTCACTCCGCTGCATTCTATTTTTCAGTCCGGGGCTCCGAAATTGGGTGTCTGAGACTAGTGAGAGTGTTGCCCCATGTCGACAATCTGGAACCAAGTCTCAAGACAAGGGACTCAAATCCAGGAAGGGTGGGGTGTGGCTGATCCCAGGCTGAAATTATAGGTCGTACCAAAGTGTAGACCACTAGAGACGCTTGAACCACTGTGCGGAGGAAGTTATCTGAGAAAACTTACTTAAGTACCAGGATGGGGAAGAAAGGTGGCCCAGACGATGAAGCTGAGAGCTCGGCAGACTCCTTCCAGGACAGCAGTGCTGAGCCCTGATCAGGGACATGCTACTGTAGGTCACTTCTTCCAACAGTGTGGGCCGGGCCACCTTGGGGCCTGGTTTCTCTACTCTTTGGTGGTGAGTCCTCTGACACCTGCCGTCCACTCGCTGTGAGCTGGGCGTGGGGCTGCTGAAAATCTGCCTGTGAATTCTGAGTGCTCACACCCAGGAGGAGAGCACCTGGAACAGCAGCAGTGACCTTCTGTGCTCGAAACCCTGCCTCGGGCATGAGATCGTGCACACTCAGCCGGTGCAACGGCAGGTGAAAGTTGAGTGCGTGTTGCAGAGGAGAAGCATGCTTTTCCATGTGAGGGGAACGTGAACTCCTGTGGTCAGAGAAGAGACTGTGGCAGAGGTCCCCCACCCCGAAAGAAGTTGTAACAGTACCTCCCAGCCCACGGGTGCTGCTCACAACGTCACCTTGGCAAGGCCACCGGAGGGCGCGACTTGCTCCAGCCTTCCCTTTAATCACTGCACAGAATATGATTTCTTCACATGAAAGGAAGCCCCGGAGCAGCTGTCTGGAGACGTTGTCCCCGCTCCCGGCCCTGTCTGTATTGTTCTCTGGCCGTAATCAAATATTTTCACCTCTTCCGCCCAGAGTCCATCAATGGGAAAGGAAGGGCTTGAATTCCGACAGGGGAGGCTGAGCTGCGGCTTCTTGGCTTATAGCAGGTTCTGCCGCAAATCACCCCAGGAGCCAGGCTCACAGCTTGTGCCTCATTTTGATCAGAGCATCTGTCCTTTGCTCTATTTTGACTTTGGACTTCTGTATAAATTTTTATTTGAAGAACGACTACACTATTTTACAAAGGAAAGCTTCTATGATCCATATTGTTTGTTCAACTGTAAAACTCTGCAATTCCTTTGTTTTTTAGTGAAAAAACCTTCAACCCAATGACTTCTAGAAGTGATGCTTTCTTCTTCTAACCTATTAAGAAAGGTTGAAGAAATCCATCTGTTACCTGAACAGAAGTTGAAAGAATAAATGGGTGATCCTAAGTGATTCTTTGATTCCACTTAGGACTGATGAGAAAAAAAATCTTGAAAAGTGATCAACTTGGGAATGAATTCCAAGCAATGGAGATTGCATCATTATATTTCGAAATGTTATGCATTTCAATAAAACACTCATAAAATTTTATTGGATAGGTTTAATTTAATTGATCTTCAGATTGATTTTTCATTAGAATATGAAAAATTCCCATTTCCTCTGCTACAGAAAGCAACGGTGAAAACTGGAATGTAAGAATAATTGTAAGAAAGCAAAGTGTCACTGGTCCAGGAAGAACAAGTGACTCACGCTCAAACACAGTAAGAAACAACTTATATGGAAACCTCGCCTGCGGAAGTTTCTCACTCTCTATTGTTGTATTTGTTTTGTCTTAGCTATGGTTTCAACTTGCATTAAAATGGATAAGGCAAATTTCCAAAGATGCCTGCAGCTCTGTGACCTCCTGGGCCACCTCCACCTCGCCACTCGGAGACTGCTCCTTCCCATTTTAGTAGGAAGAGCAGGCAAGAGGAACAAAATCTTCTCCCTCTGGGTCTAAGTTTACACAGCGGCAGGCTTCCTTCAGCTTCCTCTCTGCTGTTGTTTGCTGTTGTTTTTGTTGTTACTTGTTTCTGCTGAACATTTGATACATAGTAGCATTTAGTGACCAGTTTTTCTTGATGAAATCAGCGAACTGTTGCTATTTCAACTTTTTTGTGTGCCAGGTGGTGACCTAGTTGGCCACACACCCACAGTCTAACCTCTCCAAGAACTGTTTTAGATATTAGGTATTACAAGCCTCACATTGTTTTCTTGTTTTGTGAATGAAGAGACACAAGGATTAAATACTCTGCAGGAATCACCCAGCTGGAAAACAGAAGAGACAAATTCTTAACCAGGGTAATCTGTCCCAGAGTGTCATCACGCTATTATCTGAAGTCACTGGGATGAGCAATTTGATGTGCCAACTTGAGCCGATTAAGGGGTGCCCAGCCATTGTTTCTGAGTTCAACTATTAGGCTGTTTCTGCAAATTGTCAGCGATCAAATTGGCAGACCGAAGTCGGGCTTACCAAGGCACATGGGCGCCATCCAATCCACCATGGTTCCGGATGATCATAGCAGGAAGGGGGGGTGGGGGGAGTGCCTTCTCCCACACTGGCACGCACATCCTCCTCTGCCCTCAGATGCCGGGGCCCCTTCCTGGCACCTCGGCCTTCAACCACACTCGAATTTCAACACCAGCTCTGACGTGTTGTTCCTGCCCAGTACCCTGATGAATAACCTCTTAGAGTGGAGACAGACTTTCATGCCGTAAACTTATCTTGTCAAATGGACTGCCATTGATAAAGAGAGAGGGGAACACTAAATCTAAAATTTAAAAAAAGCATCGATTACAAGGTGACGAAAAATACTGGCCACAAGACCAACACATTTTTAGTGCCCCTATCGTAGAACTCAATAGCTTCAAAGCGTTTGCCAAGAAAACAAAAATGCCGTGAGGAAAGTGCCCCAAGAAGGCCACAGACCGGCCCAGGGCCAGCTACCTGCCCAGGGGAATGGGAGCAGATGTCACCAGCGGCATCTCCCCCTCACGTTACCACAGGTCCTCAGTGGCCGCTACTGTCGAGGCTGGTCCCTGGATACATGACACTTTTGTCTTTCCTTTAACACCGACTTCCCCGTATGACAGCAAAAACTACCTTCCAAATACAGTGAATTAGATGAACGATATATTTTGTATATGCTTAGGAATGTTTTAATCAAAGAGTAAAGGCAAAGGTACAACATAAAGCTAAGAAAGCCGTAAAACGGAGAGGTGCTCCTGACAGCACCGGGTGTATTGCCAGGACTCAGGACTTCCCAGGTACCTGTCCTATTGCTCCACGCTGCAGGTGTTTATTCCCGCTATTTCCACAGAAGGCCTTCCTCTAGAGTTCACGAGAAATGCAAGATGAGTCACTTTAAAATAACATTTGGTAAGAACAACATACTGTATGAAGTTTGGTCTGCTTTGACTTTCTGCTTATAGGCAGAATGAAGGATTTGTCGGTGGTCTTCAGATGCCATGTCTTGTGTGAGTCATGTTGAAATGTATGTCCACTGGGCTAGAATAGCCATCCCAGGCTCTTCCGAAGCACTGCCACACAGAAAGGCTGTTTATGCAAAACTGGAACCACTAGATCCCAAGAAAGGGAAAAAAATAACAGCAATTTCTTCTCTTCACGTATCCTTTGTTGTGGGGCACTTATAGGCCTCCAGTGAAATAAAAGTAATTTGTAGGCTAAATAAAGCCTCGATTACAAGTAGAAGTAAGAAAAGGAAATACCATAGTTAGGTCTGATCTACACTCTAGCATGTTGTTAAGGAAATGCTATAAACAGCAGACAAGAAGGTAACATTTTCTCTCGCAATAAATTGGCTTATGGTGAGTTAAATTCTTTTACTTCCTGTAGAATTGGCTATTTGGCCTCTTTTGAATGGAATCTGTAATATTCCACTTTTATCCTTAACTGCTGTTATTTACCTCACAAAGAGTGCTATTTAATTCAAGGCTAGATTTCTATGAGTCTTTTCTGAAAACAGAACAAGGCGGGATATTGAATTATAATATATATTGCCCTACAATAGAAGCTTCTTTAGATCATCTCAAACCCTTCCCCAATCGCAATTAGGTAAAAATACCACATGCGATCCGAGACACTCTGGGGAGCATTCCTGTTGCGTTTTTCTGATTGTTCTGAAGGAGGGTGACAGCCAGAGGCCCCGTGGTAACTCGGTGGGACAGACGGATCAAGATCCCAGGAATCTAGAGTCTTCGTCTAGATTGAGAACAAACCCAATCACAACAGTCCCAGGAGAGAAGACTTCAGGAGAAGGGTCCAGAGCGAATGTGAGGAACCAGGCACCGGGCAAAGTGCAGCTGCCCTCGATACACATCCTTAACACGCGGAGCCAATGGGCCAATGGTCATGTGACTTGCTTAAGACTAAAGTGTAGGTTTGTCACTGGGTCACCGCTCTCATGTTTACTTCAGCTGAGTTTTACGGGGTCCGGACGGAGAGGAATATGCTTGGGGATATTTGGGAAACGTATTTGTTTCATGCAGTGCTTATAAAATGTCAGATCACAGGCTCTACTGTGTAGATGTCACATTTGTTTATTTTCCTTAAATTGTGTGATGTCAAACATATGCCTCCTTTCTGCCAGGATGGAGGAAAATTCTTTCACAGAATGAATTGGTAAATTGGTCCCTTCCTTAAAGATGTCCCCAAACCAAAGAGGCTTTGGAAGTGCTTGCTAAAAGGAAGAGAGCCTGAGGTATCAGTCATTGTAATCACAAACAGTATCAGTTATCTGGGCGAAGATGGGTCCCAGAGTGCCAATACCAGGTGGGTCCACCCTCCATGAGGGTAGGACATGGTCGTAGAAGGAAACCTTTTGTTCTGGACTCCTGCTGTCTCCCCAGAAAGATGGGGTCCTTCCCAGAGAATGTGCCCGGGCCCTGGTCTGATTCCTGGCTCTAGGGAGTCCCTAACCCACTCTTTCTAAAACACAAAGACTCACTTTACCCCCAAAGAGCAGAGAAGAGAATAATTTCAGGATGAATGAGCGGAGGAAAGGCACAGTGACTTAATTGCAGCACTGGGGTAACAGTAAAGACAGACCGGCAGAGCGGCCAGCCCCAGGCAGCACTGCTGTGACCGCAGCCCAGTCCCAGGATGGCTTCCAGCGGGCTTCATGAATCCCTGAGTCGTGAGCTGTGAAAAGAGGAAGTTTGAACAGAGTCAGAACCACCTACGTAAACTTCTCTGCTTCAATTCCCTCGCCAGTTTAAGGGAGATAAAATAGGATTCAACAGATCACACCGTTACCATGAGGACTGTGTTAAAGCACATCCAATGGCCACCCAGCGGCCGTCACCCCAGGGTCCACGTGGACAGGTTCAACCGCCTCACAAGGCAGCGATGTAAGGATGGCCCTCGTGCCGAGCACGTACAGGCCTTTCTTCCTCGGTGTATTTCCTCAACAATATGACAACTGTCCACAGAGCGTCCGTGTTTCCTTAGGTATCAACAAGACTTGGTGACCAACTCGCTCCCAAAAAGACAGAAGTTTAGACAAAAGACAAAGTGAAAGAGGGGGGTAGGGTGGGGGCCGAGGGAGGGAGGGATGGGTAGAGGGAAGGACAAAAGGAGAGTGGGAAAGCCCTCGTCACCTTGACAAGATACGTAGGTGCACAAAATGCCCAACTCCATTGTAAAGCTTGAATTTTGCATGTATACATATCAAAATGTGGGGGGGAAAAGATAGAAGTTTGTCACTTCAGAGACAGAAATCTATATGCATGTATACACGTCCAAGTATATGCACTGTCCATAGGTGCAAGCAAAACTGACACCTGGGGGCTGGTTAATAGCTATTTGTATGTATCAGGAAACATGCATGTGTATGTACAGGTTACACAGAGCAAATATGCCTATGGACAAGTTCTTCTAATTGAGACTAGATCCCTGATGAACTGAGCCTGGCAAGCTTCGTGCTACTGTTTTTCTAGTCTGCCAGTGGCTTTCTTCTCTCCCTTGCCCACAAAGCCAGCAGTTCAATAACAGCCAGTGCTATGACATGCACGTCAGATACACACAAAGTTAGCTCCCAAAGAAGCTGCTGGATCTGATTCACTAATAAAACTGGTCTCTCCTCTCTACTTTGCTGACAGTCAGCACAAGGAAGCTCAGTTGTTTAGGACACTCTAAATTCATAAGGACACCAACATATGGACTAAAAAAAGTCAACCACCTCATCAAGCAATCTTTCCCCCTTGTTCTCTTTATACAGCCCTCTCCTGGGAGGGGTTTCCTGTTCCGAGTGTTCCCCTATCCTGGGAATTGGTTGCTCATTATTGAGATGAATGCATTATTAAAAATAAATGACGGCTCACTCGGTGTGCTGGCAATTGTAACAGTTTCCATGCAGATAAAAGATAAATATTTTACTCCTTTTAAAATTCTGATCTTGCCTATTAAACTGTAAAGTGACTGGCTTCTGCATTGAGATTTATAACCCCACCTTAACGATATAGCTAATTACAAATATTAGTGTGGTACTTCTAAGTAGAATGGGTGAGGAAACAAGGGGGAGCATCATATTTCAGGCACTCACATCCAAGATGGTTTCTGTGCGTCTCCAGGAAGTGCCATTTCTAGGAGGCTCCTCCCCACGTCCGTGAGCTCTCACGTGGGCACTGACGTTAGACACGGCCTTCACACCCTCTGCGCCCATGTCTCTTAGCTTCTGAGAACACAGTCTGTACCTCAGTCTAGCCCACACTCTCCTAAATGTGTTCTATTTTGATTAAAAAATCTAAGAACTGCACCGTGTCATCTCCAGCGCCATTAGGAACAAGACACATTTTATTTGACTTCCTTCATGCCACAGTGCTCTATGCTGCCACATTGTTTACTGCATCTGAAGAAAGGACACCGGGCACCCAACGGAGGAGGAGCAAGGCGGGCCCATTTTAGTTCACTAAACCCTCATAGTAACCATGCAGGACCAAGTTCGAAGAGCCTCCCTTCCAGTATTAAGCAAGAGGCAGAACACAGTGACAGCTTGAGCTTTGGTACCTGGTTGGAGTTCACCCAACACGGTTGCAGGGTGAGATTCAAATTCAGGGCTCTCTGCATTCCGAGACGTGAGACTGTTCCTGGAGGGCAGGGTCCAGAGGGCTTTATGTCCTGCTTTGTTCTCACCTCAGTAACAGCAAACATATCGCCTCGCCTCCCCAAAAAGATTCGCCATGACTTTCATTAAAAAGTACACTTTCAAAATAGGCCGCGTGCCGTCCTGTGCCCCCTACCCTGCACCACGGGACTCCGTGGGGCCTCTGCTAGGGGAGCTCTCGTGGCCGGCGTCACTTTACTTCCCACGTGGTAGTGGCCTCTTGACTGTAATCACATCTCGCAGGGTATCTTCAGCGATCTCTGTGCATTGGAATTCCGCAAAGTATTTCACGTTTGTTTAGATGCACCCCAGGCTTTGTACTAAAATGTCTGCCGCGATATAATTTCTTGTCTTTCGAAGCGATCCCTTTCCCCTTTTCTGTGAAGGACGTACAGCCAGGGTCCTTCTACAATTCTGATGCTTCCTGCTCCTCTGGGGGCATTTCCTCAGCCACGGTGGGGTCACAGGGAAGACACCCTCAGACACGGGTTAATTCCTCTCACCGCGCAGTTCCCAAGGTGCATCAGGCTGCAAAGCTGTAGAGTCAGTCTGGTCAGCACAGGCTTCGGTGACATTACACCTCCCTGCTGATACTCTGCCATTTATCATTATCAGTTGTTTATACTCTTCCGCCTGTTTATCGTCCGTGTGGTAGAGCTGGCATCAGAGCCAACAGAATGAATTTGGCAGGTAAAATCATCCCTGGCGTTGCACGTGATGAGGGGCCAGTGTCCAGCGCACCAGCCCAACTCTGCTTCTTGTAATTCAGTTGTCACAGAAAGCAAGAATGTGGGTGTTCGTTTAATCTTCGCAAGAATAAAACAGGGTAGGCAGGGTCGACTCGATGTAGGTGAAGCCATCTTAGCAGCCTTCTAAGAAGAGGTGCAAACATGAGTAACTGTTCTATAAATAAATAAAATTATCTGTTGCAAAGGCAAAAAATAGACTCTTCAGGTGTCAACGAGGAAAGTGGAAAAGAGGAAAGTAAACGCCAATGCGTGAAACGAGGAAGAATAACAAGGCCGCTTCCCTTTCCTGCCCACGTTTCCCAAGCTTCCTGCGCGACTCTCCTGCCCTGCTTTGCGCTTTTCCCTCACAAACACCCGTGTCCTCTCCGCTCTCTCGCTCCGATGTTGACCTTCTATTACCAAGGGCCCAGATCCGCACCTCAGTCCTACCTGAGCTCCCGCCCTCCTGTACCGTAGGCGTCACAGCCCTTGCTTCTCACTTTCGCCTCACCTACCTTGTCTGTTGACTGGGTCCCTGTCCTTTTCACTCTACTGACATCCTCGCCAGCCATCGTTCCATCCGTGCTACTCCGCGTGTTGAACTTTGTAATTAGTAATGAAAGATGAGTGACAAACACTTCCAGGAGATTGTTCTGCTCCACCGTTTTAATAGTTGTAATTGTCCTACCCAAGCCAGAGTGCTGGAGGAAGCCAGGACACTTAGAATTTGTTATTTAACACCCACAGACTACCACAGAAAAGACCCCCGATTTTAAATTCCTCGAGGCCCACGCGGTCCTTCGTCTTGAGCCAGGAGACCAGCTTCCTACGTTGACACCTCAGCTCACAAGCCATGCGCTCCCCAGGGCGCTTGTCTCCCGTAGCACCTCCCGCCCACCCTCCCTCCTGCCTTCCCGCTCCTAGACTTTCCTGACTTCAGGGGCACTTGCTCGCTCTTCCGGCCCTTCTCCATCTCTGCGTTTCCTTCTATGTACCAGAAGATGTTGGATGTGGACCGACTTTTCATATTTCTCCCTTCTTTCTTTCCTGTCTACACGCAGCACGGACTCTCTCAAACACCACCGTCACCCATCTCATAGTTTTTCATAATTCAACAGAACCCTCAGGACAGAGTTCCGGAGCAACTGTGGTAGCTCTTAGTTGAGATCCACCCAAAACACCGGGCGTGACAAAAATCTTAGCGTTCCCCACATGAAGAGGTTTACATCCTTGTCATTCTGTATTTAAGGAAAACACACATGAGTCAATTAGGGATAATTTAAGATTCCTGGGTATTTCTCCAAAACAAAGAGGAAAATGGAAAAATGTGGTCTTTATATTAAGCTCTAAGTAATTCCTAGAGCAAATAAAAGGTCTCCACCTTTCATGAGCCAGACAATAAGAATATAACCCTAAAAATAATAATAATAATAAAAAACTCCATCTGAGACACATATTACCCTTAAAGTCAAGCTTATAAAACCCGGATCAACATTCGAAAGACAGTCACCATTCAGGCCAGTCAACAGCACTTCAGGTTATACAGGTGCTGGAGTCACAGCAATCCAGTGTCCCCTGCCATCTCCGCTTCTCAGAGCCTGCCCTGGGCCCAGCCTTTCTGCTTCTTCATACCCAGGATTTGCACTTACTCTGCGCCTTCTGGAAGGGGGAGCTCTCTGAGGACTGGCTCAACTCCAGCACTGAGAAGCCAGAGCCGGAAGACCACTGCCTTTGAGGAGCAGCTGTCAAGAGCCAGGAGACTCACCGATCCCAGAGTTTTGGCTTCACCACCTTTGCCAACTCGAAGCGTGCCTCAGACACCCTGACAGCCATGAGTGGAGAGCACTGGAGGGTCGTCAGACCTGTGAGGACGGTGCAGGCAAGCCTGCGGGGGCACCAGGGGAGGGGGTGCCTGCGGCGGGCTCGACAGGCCTAGCCAGAGCTACCCTGGAGGCGGTGGGGACGTGGATGGCACGGGACAGGCAACCTAGGAGACGCAGCTGTGGATACAGATTCAGATCACCCGTCCGGAGACCACTGAGGCAGAAGCCAGGGTAGTTATGACCGTCACCTCCGGGGGGAATTACAGTGAGTAAGCTAAGACAAGGCACGCACCCCAGCATGGAGACTCACATGGAAGAGCACTTCCAAGTCACTGCGTTTATGAGGACGCCTGGGGCCGTGCTGGAATGCACTGGAGTACATCACTTTCTGTTTCTGTTTTGGAATCGAGCTCCCGACGTAGCTTGTTAAGACCGTTCTGAAAGCCCCATGTGCTTCTTCGGTCCTCCCCCGCTCTACAGACAAGTTCCTGGGGGCATCTGCAAATTCCAGGCATTTCTCTTTTACATAGTTTTCAGTCTGGGCTCTCAGAATTATCACTTCTGGCGAAAGAAAAATGTTTGGCCAAACTGATTTTTTCTTTTTTTGTAATTCATGCATATCTGGGGACATTTTTAAAACCTGCAAACAATGTTTATCATGACTGGACAGCAATTTCCAGATATATCTATGCACAGTCTGCATCAAGAACATGATTACTTAGAGTTGTTTTTTTTTTTTTTAATTCAAGATCACCACCCTGATTACACAGAAAAACTTCTTCTTATTGTGAATTTCATTTTTTTTTTTTTTTTTGTACTGGAAGAAGACTCTTCTTTTGTGTCTGGGAGTTGTTCAGCATGCCCGTCCTAGAACTGGTTAAGAAAATGAAACCTAAATCCACACACCCCAAAGCTACGCAATGTTGACAAGGTCCTAAAATGTGAGAAAATTTAGCAATAAGTTGTACCTGGAACTCAAAAAGTAATATATACAAACTGCTACTTAACTGATTATTGTAAGGGAAATTAGGAAGCAGGGGTTACAGAAGGCTCTCAATCCTACCTTTGGTTGGGTGATTAAACTTTGTTCAAGACCATTTTAAATGTCCTCATAAGACAGTCTGTCCAATTTTTGAAACTATCCTATCATTTAAAAACTTAACAAAGATTAAGGATGCTCAACAGGCTTGATCTGAATGCTTTACACACTTTATCAGTGGACATATTGCTGTCCCAGTCATATATTTTGACTTTTTCTTTGCAATTCACCTTTCCCTCTCTGAACTCCAGGCCATCAACAAAACTACTAGCAGTCCCACAAAGACGACTGAAGTACTATGCTCCAAAATTTTACTGCCTTGCTTACTTGGAAAGGCAAAAGAAAGAGCGAGCGTCAGCACAGCACCCACAAGTTGGTATCGTGCTGACGTGGACGACGTGAGGTTTCACATCGGCCGTGATTTTAAAGAAAGGATGTGTACAGATGGGCAGAGCTTAATAGCAGATGATAAGAGTTTAAGCAAATCCTAGCTGGCACCACTGCCTCACACTCCTGATGATACGTGTTCCTGTACATAGGAGGCTCTGCTCTGGTGGCCCTCGTTTTTAACTCTGTGTTTCTAGTTTCTCTAGAGTTTGATAACAATGAGAGTATTAAAAAAAGAGGGCCTTCTTTGGGTGAGAAACTCTATGAAATACTTGAAAAAATAAAGTATCACCAAATGAGAGAACATACTTTGCACTCTCTATCTAGCCAAAAAAGTCAATAAATAATTGACCAAATGACTTGAGATCTAATAGAGAAATAAGAAACCATGCAACCGACACCTGTGTAAATAGTGACTCCTACAAGAGACAGGGACTCCTTCCGGCCCTCGGTGGCTTCAGCCACTGTTAAGTCTCCAGAACCTCGGCCGCAAACAGGTCAGGAAAATGGCAAGCATCTCTGAAAACCGGAGCTTATTCATGGACCCACACTCCGTCACGACTGCCAGCGCCAAGTACAGCAAAGAAGGCACATTTCTTGCATATAAACCTTAGTTCTAATGAAAAATAAATTTCTCCCAAAACTTAATAAGTAAATTCTGAGGATGTGACTGAATGTAAATTGACTTTAGGTCGGCAATACCCTCAACTAACGAGAAGAGACGTGCGGGAAGGTACAAAGGGGCAGCTAGCAATTTAACTGTTCAAGGTGCTGCCGGAGGGAGCACAGAGCTCGGGAACAGAAAGCAGTGCTCCCCCCAAAGGGAGAAAACAGTGCACCTACGACCCTTAAATTGTCACGCAAGTGAATTGAAGAACACACGGGTATAGAGAAGGCATCGCCATCATGACAAATTTTCCAAAGACAGCCACAGATTTTAAAAAATGCTTAGTTAGCTATTTTCAGTTGTATATACAAAGAAAGAAGGCAAAAGGGGATTTTTAAAAATAGGTATCCCATAGCATACATGTTTGTTAAACTTGTTTGTATATTTCGTCTTGATGTCATTTTACCATAATTATTTTTTTTAATAGAAAAACACTTTCCACAGATGTCAGACATACTTGAAATGAGGACTTCAGGAAAATGTTCAAACACTAACCTCTCCACCTTTATGAACTCCACTTTGAGCAAAATCACTAAATTTAAGCATTTTCTGGAGCTGATATTCAGAAGCTGGGTAATCTCGGGAAGTATTGTCTTGCTGTTGGGAGGCAGGGCCGGGACGGAAGGAGTGGCTGAGAAGTGTGTGCAGGTAAAAAATGTATTTGGGGAGATTGTGTATTGTGGTTTGGCTCTGGAATGTCCCCCCAAAAGTCTCATGTATTTGGTTGTTACGGATTGTGTATGGAACCATGTGCTATTGGGAGACTGGGGTCTAGTCTGGAGGGGTGGATTACAGGCATGTTAATTGGATTACAGGTGTGTAGTGGGGGCTTATCACACTGTTCACACCTGGATCCAGGAGGGGCTGGTCTCTGGGATGAGACCCGGAAGGATGTATAAGCTGCTTCCTGCCTTCCTTGGAGGACGAGTCTCTACTCGCCTTGACTTGGCTTCCTGTGTGTGATGTCGTGAGAAGCCGCCTCCACCTCAGCCTCTGCCATGTGCTTCCATGGCTGCCAGCTGGCCCTGAGTGGACTGTGACCTTCTGAAACTGTGAGCTAAAACAAACCTTTCCTCCCTAAACTTGTGGATATCAGGTACTGAGTTACAGCAATGAAAAAGTAACTAAGACATTGTGTGAACCTGTCGAGATTGGGAAATGCCCAGGGCAGAGTTTCTGAGTAAACAGGACCTACTCCAGGGCCGGGAAGTGAGGAGGGAGGGGCAGCCAGCCACTCTGGATGTTGATGGTCCAACTGTCAGCTTGCGCGACGCAAAGGAAAGAAGAAGAAACACGGTCACAGCTTCCTCTGGGGAAAGCTCTGCCTTGTCTGAGTCTCTAAACATCCATTGGATCCTCACTTGGTTCTGTCTGGCATGCCCCGAAAAGCTTTCCACCACCATGTGCTTCCATCATTTCTAGCTGCTCATGAATGGACTATGAGAGACCTTCGGAAACTGTGGGCCAAAATAAATCTTTCCTCCCTTAAATTGTGGCTGTCTGGCATTCTCTTCCAGCAACAACTAAGTAACTAAGACTGTGGTTGGTTGTATGTGTATGCATGTTTGTGTGTGTGAGGGGGTGGAGGGGGAGAAAGAGGAAGGGAGGGAGGGGAGAGAGGAGGAGGAGAAGGAGGCAAGGGAGACTCAGAAAAAAGAGAGACCAGGCAGGCACAGGGAGAGACAGTCATGTACCAGATACTGTTTTGAAGTTGAACCTGAATACTTACACGACATTAAGGGTTGAATTACACCTCCCCGAAATAGACTGCAGCGTCGTCAGTGGCTTGGTGGTCTGTAGACGTAATCCAGATAGATGCGGCTCTACTAGAACCTGTTCTAACCCTAGCGAATGGCGCTAGAAGCAGATCTACTAGAACCTGTTCTAACCCTAGCGAATGGCCCCTCCATTGGAGAAGGAGAGGTGGAGAGGAACCCACAGGCAGAGCACCGCAGGGTGCCAGCAGCAGTGTGGAGTGCCAGCAAGCCCGAGAGAGGCCTAAGCAGCAGGCAGACAGCCCCAGAGCCCGCAGAGGGAGCCGGCTGGCACCGTCATGGCCTCCTCCTGGCCTCCAGAACTGCTGGGGAAGAGTCGCTACACGCTGCCCTGCTCATAACCACCGGTTACACAGTGCGATGGCAATCTGCCAGCCAGGCTTGCCCTGCAGGGAGCAAGTGTAAGGGCTGCAGTTGCTATCATCTTGTGCCACTCTTCGGGGTTTTTCCTTGAGTGATTAACAAAAACATGTGCGTACTGCATTGCTTTTCCTAATGCGCTCTTGCCAGGCAGTGTCTCCAGGGCCCAGGGAGCCGAGCTTGCTCGTTGACATGTCCAGTGTTTACATGACAGGGACCCAGCCCAGATGCCGGCTGCCACTTCTCTACTCAGCAACTCCTAATACGTTAAAGAGCAAGAATGGGCTTCAGGAAGATGGGAAGGGAGACGAGGCTTCGCCTCTCCCAGAAACTACCAAAAGTCTACCAGAACGAAATGACTGTGGAAACCGCAAGGGTGGAAGGACAGCATGCACACACTTCCTGGAGACATAACATACATTTGGCAACTCTTTCCTAGCCAGTCCAGCTCCCAGGTGTCGGTGACTCCCCCTCCCAACAAAGAAAATCCAACCATGTTTAAATTTTTCATATTTTTAAATGTTAGAAGCATAAATACAATGGGATTCTTAACTATTTGGACTACAACACAGAACATTTTCTTTCTCTTTGTCTTTACATAAAACTCACCTCAAAACTGAGTAGAAAAAAACGTGTTTCTTATAACAACAGTGTGCTCTGTTCCCAGGGTCATTATTACTGCTTTACTATTTTAAGAAACACTTGAAATTGCTATGGACAGTCACTCACTCATTGTCTCATTAAAAAAAAAAAAAGCACACAATAGGGTTGCGCTGTGAGAAGTAAGTTTACAAGTGGATAAATTCTAATCCCCCTGGGTTAATGGACATCACCACCAAACAGGGAGAAGAGACAGAAAATTCTCTCCCCCACCCTCTGTATCTCCAATCCCCCAAATTACACTCTCGATAATGGGATTTACCTTACCAGTCTCTGTGGCCAATTATGGTTAATTTATGAAGTTACATGGCCTTATTAATCACTGTAATCACACTGAACTTAGATCCATAGAATGTAATTTAATGTAAAAATATAATTTGGTCAAGAAATCGAATTGAAAATGAATCTCGAGTGAATGCCGAATTAATTCTACTTGTAAACTGTACAGAACAAATTGATTAAAACAACAACAAAAGGCCCACCACTCTTGTGCTGAATTGATTTCACTGATTAAACCACAGAGTGTCGCCTAGGCAGCTTCCGCATTGCAACCTCGTGATAAGAAACTCGACCGTCACCTCATTCTTTGAGGTAGCACCTCAGAAGTTCTGCATCATGACGGTATTTTAATGTCTACCGAGTCCAGGTAGAGTGAAGACCCCACCAGTATCAGTAGCCAAGGGAAGAAGACCCTGGCTTTTCCCTTTTGCTGCTATTTTCAATAACGTAACATTCTAATAACAGTAATTATGTGATTCGTGACTCTGTTTCATCTTGCTGTCACTTTCCATCCCGCAACATTAAAAAATTATTCTTCAGAAGTCAGGCTACATTTTCCATTTTGCTAAATACTCCACTGAAGTGTGAAAGAAGATGTGTTTCCTGACGGACCATCTTACATAGCAGACACAGGCAGTGATGTCATTCCAAACGATCACACGGTATGTAACGTGAAATGAAATTTCACTTCTCCAGTACGGTGGGAAAGGTGAGGGTTTCCAGAAAATCATCTGACTGAAAAAGAAATTTCTACCACGAGGAACTGGTGAACTCTGAGGACTCGGGGGTTCAAAGTTCTGGACTCTTGGAGTTTGTTTCAACAGTTCCTGCATGCTTCTCACAAGCCAGATCAGAAGCCAGATAAATTCTCTCTACTTTTCCACTTTGATCTTTTAGGAAATTTCAGTCAAGTTAAAATAAACATAACAGAAAATAAATTGTTTGAGCGAGAAAATACATTCATTGAGTCAAATTCTTAAGAGGTCTGGAAAAGAGCATGGATTCCACCATCTGCCTACTAATGTAAGTTTCTACAGGGAAAGAATCTTGTCTGTCTTTATAAATGAAAAACTATGGCTTGGTGCAGCTAAAGTGACTGCTGCGTGATTGCTTCATAAATAATTGAATGAAAAATCAGACCAGTGCCCAACACGCCAGGGCTCCTTCATACAGCATTTCTGTTAACACCCCGGAACTGGGCTTTTCCGGGGGCAGGCCAGACCCCTCTCCCTAGGGTCCGGCCCACTAGCTCATGTGGCTGACACTGTCCATCCTTCTCCAATAATGATGGGACTGTAACTCCCCAAACCAAAGCTCAAGGGGGAAAAGATCCCCACGAAGGCCTAGGGGCATAGCTCAGTGGTCAGAGCACTTGTTCGGTTTCCCCAGTATTACATACTAGCTGGGCAGGCGGGGAACATGCTCGTCACCTCAGCTCTTGGGAGGTTGAGGCAGGAAGATTTCTGTCAGGTCAGGACCAATCTGAACTACAGGATGGGGCCCTGTCTCAAAAAAAAAAATCCCCCTTAAAAATTGTTGCTAGGGGACAGGGTGGGCATGGAGGGAGGATGGGGAGGGTAAGGGGAGGGACAAAAGGAGAGTGGGAAAGCCCTTGTCACCTTGACAAGATACCTATGAGCACAAAATGCTCAACTCCATTGTAAACCTTAAAGTTTGCACTTGTACATATCAATAAAAAGGGAAAAAATGTTGCTAGGTGTTTCTGTATCACACTTCAGAGTGGCCCATATATGTGTTGACTGCTTCTCTGTCTGCTTGCTGGCGTGAGAGGACTAACGTACGTCTTCAACAATCGTTAGTAACTGTTTCCACTCACGACTAAACAACCTTAGTGCCAAAGAGCCACACACATCCTACTAGAAAGCAGAAACTGACATTTTTTGAGTGTTTGCTGTATGCCAAGACTCTGAAAGATCCATTGATCACCTATCTATCTATCTATCTATCTATCTGTATCCATTTATCTGTTAATCTTCCTATCTCTCTGCCACGTGCCTACCAACGACTTGAATGTTCCCTTCAAGACTCATGTTGAAATACAATTGCCGTTTTATCACTGTGAAGTGGGAGACGATCAGGAGGGGTTCGGCCTGGAGGGCTCCACTCCCGCCAGTGGGCCTGGGGCCCTTGCAATGGACTAGTTCAATCTCCTCTTGTTTTCTGCCCCCTCTTGCTTGCGTTTTACCTTCTGCCACAGGCTGAAGCAGCAAGAAGGCCATCAGCAGATAGCAACTCCCTGTTTGGAGTCCTCCAAGCTCCACGAATAAAAGAAATAAATTTCTACTTGATATCTATTACCTGCTTTTGGGTATTCTGTTATAGCAGCAAAAACTTTGCACCAAGCACTGTCCCGAGAAGCAATGCTAGAGTACTGAAAAAAAAATATGAACCGATGCCCTGCCCTGTCTCACCATTGCTTGATTTTTATATTAAGCAGAAGGAATTTTACTATCTTCCTCCAGTTTTACAGAGAGGAAAGTCAAGACTCTCAGTGTCTACAGCCTTATGACTCAATGGTGATACTGGCAGGGTTCAAACCTGGTTCTGCTTGAATTTGGTCTCTGCTGCCTTATTTCTAATCCTACGGCAACTTCTCAAAAATTCCTTCCTTTTGATTTCTTCCCATTTTATTGGTATGTATATGTGCAACACATAATGTTTGCATTGATTGTTCAGTATTTTGTGTATTTACATATCGTGGCAAAATAACAAATCCTTCCCCTCTCCCTTTTCAACCCTCTTTCCTTCTCTCCCTCCCTTTCAATTCCCAATATTTCCCTCAATTAATTCTATGAAATAATTGTAATTTTGGTTTCTCATATCAGAGAGACCATTCGATATTTAACCTTCTCCTTCTGACTCACTTCACTGAGCATGATGGTCACAAGTTACATCCAGTTACCTACAAAAGCTTCTCACCTATGTGTCTTTATAGATGCGTAGTATTCCATTGTGTATAAATACCACAGTTTGTGCGTCCACTGGTCTGTTGATGGGTATTTTGGTGACTTCCATATTTTAGCTATTGTTAGTTGTGCTGCTATGGACATGCATCTCTGTTTGAGTTTTTTTTTCAAATTTCTGTTTGTTCTTCATGTTTAACTGTGCACATTTGCATTTGGTGAGACACCAGCCAAACATGCTAGCACTGATTGTGGCTATGAAATAAAGCCAATGGGATGGCTCGTTCCAGAACCCATCCCATGATTCTGGCATTAAGAGCAACATGGGCAACCTACATCAACCACCAGATGGACCCTAACAAGGAACTGTGCTCTGTGAATTCTAACCTCATCTCGAAACCCATTATGGAAGTTACCCCTGGAACAATATTGTAGGTTAGTAAGGACAGTCTCATGCTACATAGCAACATCTCCATCCACCGGGTGTATACAGTGATGGTTGTATCTAACATTATCATGGAGTGGGCCAATTCCCGTGGCCAAAGGGCCATCCCAGGCCACAGGCCTGCTCACTGCTTTATGTGTGGTGATATAGCAAAGAAACCAGCTCCCCTCCAGTCCTGCCACAATATAGCACATCCAGCCGTGTGTGGCACACGATGGGGTTGGACCCTGATTGACAAACAGCTGTTACTGGTGAGGCCATGTCAAGATGGCATCAGAGTAGGAGCTCCACGAAGAAACTGGCTAGCAAGGCATCTAGCCAGAGGAAAGGGCATTTCGGGATTACAACAAATTGTAAGGATTAGAGGTGAAAACAAAGTTGGGCAATCATGCCCCCCGCCTGCACAGAAGCTTGAGTGCATGACAGCAGGCTGCGCCATTTGTTTAGCATGACTACATAGCATCCAAAAGCAAGTATGTAGATACAAATATACATCACATTGCTAAAAAGGGTATGCTGGTGACGCCAGCAAGAGTGGACAAGCTCTAGTGATTTTGGCTAGCCTACATAAGCAACGTAGAGCTCTATTATTTTAATGTCTGTATCATAATACATTAATGAGTCAATACTAGGTTTAATTAGATATATGGTGCATGTATATTGCACCTATTAATGTTGTGGGTAGAATAGCTAATAATATTAAATTAGCTGCTAGGCTCTGCCAATAAGTTACTTATATTAGACAGTACTGTAAATGTAAACCTTTATTCAAAGTGTGGATGTTGACATCAATAACAATTTTCATATCCAACACAGGCTAACGAATATTTTGTCCATAGAACATAGTATTTCTGCATTCTGTTCCTCCTTCAACAAAGGGTCAAGGAGATTAAGGTCTCAACTGAAGGCTGGACATTGAGAATAACTTCAAAATTATTAGCTAAATAAATTGAAAACAATCATAAATTCTAAAACCTGAGTAAACTCAAGGAAACACGTAAAATGGAAATAGTCTCATAAAAGAATCTCTGGAATAGAGACAGAGTCCATGAACAACACCTGAGCTTTAATTCACTGCAACAAAACCATGAGGAAACAAGGTAATAAATCACCTACCACCTACAAAAACTTCTGACACCTTAGAAATTGACACCAGAGAGCTTAAAGTAATAGAACAACCTACAGACAATAAAGCCAAAAAAGAAGTTGACTTATTGCCAAGAAGCTCACGCATAACATAAAAGAGACACAAAAGGACTTGAAAGTAGATATTACTAAGGAGTTAGAGAACTGTGAAAAAGAAACAAATAAACAAATAATGAAGGCAATTCAAGAAATTAAGGGACAATTTGGAAGAGATGTAGAAAAAAAGCTGAACTGCAAGATATGAAAACCTCACAGGAAAAAACAAGTAACCAGCTTGAACACTTTAAGGATAGATTATCAGATCTTGAAGATGAGGCAGATAAACTGGATCATACTGCCAGTGAGATCCATCAGCATTGCAGAAAGTACTTAAAGGAATCTTATACGGAGAAAAGAAAAATAATGGCACCAAAGGTCCTAGAGAAAAGGCAACAAAAGAAAGAGGAAATTGGACTGACAAAAGAGAAGGTCGAACAGTGAACGCTGAAGCATTGCAACGATGGCACAAGAGAGCAAATAGACTGCAGTGATCAGACTGAGTGTTAATGGTCCCAACTCTGGCCTATCGAAAATCACAGACTAGCTGATTGAATTAAAAACAAAATCCCACATTTGGCTGCTTGGAAGAGACATACTTTGCCCATAAGAAAACACATAGATGGAAAAAACTAAAAGGCTGGAATTCAATACTCTATGTAACTGAAACCAGCAAACAACCAGGAATAGCTATAGTATGCTCAGACACAACAGATTTCAAGCCCAAACAGATTGTGATACACAAAGAAGGACCTGTGTCATGTTTGGGGGAAGAATACAACAGAAAAAATCGCAATCATAATACATATGCCCCCAATTCTCGGGCACCTAATTACATAAAACAAAGATTATTGGACTTGAAAGACCATGTAGGTCCTGACGCGATTATACTAGGAGCTCAAGTACTCCACTATCACAGATAGACAGGTCAACTAGACAGAAAATCAACAAAGTAATAGTACATCTGGATGACTGTATGGAAAACTTGGCCTTAATACATATCTACAGAGTGTTCCACCCGAAGTCAACAGAACACACTTTCTTCTCAGAAATATATGGAATATTTTCTAAAATAGATCATAGACCATAAGATGTTTATAAACAAGCTCAAAGGAGTAGAAATAATTCCTTGCTTACTTACTTGCATCATAGTAGAATAAAATGAGACATCAACAGCAAAAGTAACAGCAAGAATTATACAAATACAAGAAAACGAACTGACTTCTGAACAAATAAAAAGCTTCGAGAGTTAAATGATTACGGCAGCACATCACCCCAAAACCCAAGGGACATGATGAAAGCAGCCCTAAGAGGGAAATTAACAGCTATAAATGCCCACATTCGAAGAACAGAGAAATTCCAAATAAACAATTTCATGATGCACCTCAAGACCCTAGAGAATCAACAACAATCTAAATCAAAAGGTAGCAGAAGAAAAGAAATTATAAAGATGAGAGCAGAAATCAATGCAATTAAAACTAAAAAAATATAATTCAAAACTCATTGAATCAAAGAGCTGGTTCTTTCCAAGAATAAACAAGATTAATAAATCTCTAATGAAACTAAGCAAAAGAAGAAGTGAAAAAACACATATCAATGGAATTATAAATGAAAGGGTGTATTCACCACGGACACTGCAGAAATTCAGAAAATTATAGGAACTATTTTGAACACTTATGCTCGAGCAAATTAGGGAACTTAGAAGAAATGGGTGACAACTTTCTATACCACAATTGAAACAAGAAAGCATAGGCCCATAACACATACGGGAATTAAGGCAGTGATAAAGTCTCTATGCACAAAGAAAATTCCAGGACCGGATGGATCCACAGCAGAATTTTCTCAGTACTTTAGCTCAGAGAAGAGCTAACTGCAATGCTTCTCCAGCTTTTCCATGAAGTCAAAAGAGAAGGGACACTACCAGGTTCATTTTTTGGAGGCTAGCTTTACCATGGTACCAAAACCAGACAAAGACTTAAAGAGGAAACAATATTATCGACCAATTTCCTTAATGAATACAGATGCAAAAATCCTCAGTAAGAATCTGGCAAGTCGAATTCAGCAGCTTATCAGAAAAACCATATATCATGGTCGAGTGGGCTTCATTTCTGAGTGAATGGTGAAGGTGAGGCAGTGGCAGGTCAGTGTGGTTTCTCCTACAAGGGCAACGTTTCTCCTACAAGTTTTTCCTGACATTGTCACCAAGACCTAGACTTCCTCTTAAGCCTAAAGGCTCAAACAAAGGGAAGCATTCACAAGATCTTTTATTATCTGTCCTTTCAACAGAATTACAATATTCTTTTTTAGGAAGCTACTGAAAATGCTTGTTCTACTGTGCCTTTCTAAATTAGCCTCAGCCACAATAGTTTGGTCCCATGAAAATAATAAAATTAAAATCCGTAACCAGGGCGTCCCAGGTGTCTAATAGAGTCTGATGAAACAATCTGACAGCAAATTGCTTCATTACCCAGTAAATGAAAGCTGTACTCACCGAAGGTCAATGTCCACTTCTGGGTGTGTGTTAAGGGGGGAAAGGGGACACCATCATTCTTAGCTTCTCCACAGACAGCTACCTTTCCTGCTGATAACTGACGCCACTTCGTCCCCAAGGAAATTGCAAATGGATGTGAACTCCCAGCTCTGTTTCTGCATGAACTGAAGGAGTTTCATGCTTTGCCAAGATTCTAGGTTCTAAGGCTCCAGCACAGAGAAAGGACTCATTTTGCCACCTGCAAGCAAAAATTGTCCAGATAAGAATTCCCATCAGTTATCCAGCAATGGCTCAGGAAACAAACTCTAGATGAACTACGGTCGTCCGCACAGCCCTTCACTCCTGGCTCGACTGCCTGCCAATGTGTTATTACCTCTCCTAGGCTGTACCAATTAAACAACCTGGCTTAAAAGATGCTAATTAATCTTTGAGACCCAGATCCACTTCCTAAAGAGGTATACAGGTTGAGGCTTGTTATCTTTCAGGAAGGGTTAAGTTCTTCTTTCTAATAGTCCTGAGCTTGCCATCAAAGAATCGCTTCCTAAAGGTCTGCAATTACAGCTGCATTCTTGGAGCTGAAATCCCCATTTCCTGGTCTGTGTGCCCGAGCCCTGGAAGTGGGGGGCACTTTGTGTTCATAGAGATTGGGGAGGATTAATTTACTCCCTGGACTCCTCTCGCCAGAGCCCAGAGCGGCAGGAAAGCAGTTGTACATGGCGTTGACTCCTGCTGAATCTGGGGTTCCTAATCGCACACGAATCCGCAGCAATGCGTTAGAGTTTTAGTTATCAAGACAGAGCAACAACGGTCTCCCGATGTGAAAAGAAAGCAAGAGGCAAGTTAATTTATTGCCACATTAACTCGTGTGTATTATTTTCTCCTCCCAAGGTACTAAAACTTACAACAAGTCTCAAACAGGTAGCTCGGCACACAGCGACTTCCTCCCTTCGGAAGACGCTCAAGCAGAAAAGCAAAGGCCTGACTCATCTTCCATAAAGTTTCAATCCTCCTGTTCTCATTGTTTAGGAGTATGAGTAGGACAGAGAGAGAAGAGAGAGAAAGCAGAGGGCGGATGTGTTTGGAAACAGGGAGAAAACAAGACAGTTTTTTCTCAGACTGTGAAGATTAGAGAGATGTAGGAACCCAAAGGCAGCCTTAAAACTAATTATCATTTTGAATCTCTTTTGCCTTTTTGCAAGCCTTCCCATAGCAAGCCACAACTGACACACAAAAAGATTGATTTACTCACTTGCGGTATGGAAAGAAGTGTTGTTTTTAAAGTTTAAATATCTCTTTTTGTGTATTTCTCTTCTGGTCATTCATGTAAAAATTAATGTGGCGGAAGTCCTGATGAACAAGAGTCACTAATGAATACAAGTCTTGGACAGGTAACACCAAAGTTGGTCTGAGAACGTCTCATGGCAAGACAAAGTAAGCAGCTCAGAGAATCACGACGGCAGAAAGACCCGGCAAGAATGTTCAAGCAGCAGTACAAAGAGAGGGGTAAATTACAGTGGGGCCAATACAGTGAGAAGTAATGGGACAATGTTGATATAAATCAAACAAGCAAAATTCCTCAAGTTCTTATGTTTCTCAGAATAAAATGAAGTTAGAAGATCACCCATGGACGCTAAAACAGAAGGTGAAAATACGATTGAAGACCCACCATCGCATGCCTCCTGGTGCAGCCCAGTCGGGAGGTCTCTACACACACCCCGCAAATATTGCCATTAGAAAACGTCATAAAATCCAAAAGTGAGGTGACTTGTACAACCAGCTTTCAGTGCTGTGAGACAGACAGGCCAAAAAATAAATAAACACAAAAAGAAAGTCCCGGGATCTCTTTAAAAGACTACACGTCTCTGACAATGAAGTGCCCCCTACAGTTAGGATTGGACGCTTGAGTAGGAACAAGGCAGCCGTAAGACATTACTGAAGCTGTTAGAGCAAGTGAGGACGGACTCTAGCGTAGGTAGTAGTTGGATCAGTATTAAATTCCCCAGCTTCAACAGTATTTACACACACATACACACACACACACACACACACACACACCATATACACGCAGGTATACTTTTATTATGAGAATAAATCCTACACTGTTTAACACTAGATGGGCTAAATTTTAGTGTTTTTCTCTTAAAGCTTGCAAAAGACTAGTCTATATGGTAGATATCTTTACCACTTGGTTTATGCAAAATTGGGAACTTAAAATTAGAAAACGAGTGAAAATTAGTGATAGCTGAGACCAGCAGAGAAAGAAAAGAAAGGATTCTTCCTTTTCTGGGAAGAGAGTTGAGCAGATGGCATGTTTCTCATGTTCCCTGAGGCGAGAGACCAGCCTTCCCCACCACAGAAAACAGGAAGGCAGGAGATCGGTAACGAGGGCAGCCGGCTCTGCCCTGGGAGCGGACTCTCCTGCTTCCCTGGTCTTGGACACAGGTGAAGCAGGTCTGCAAACGAAGCCGGCGGGCACACACGCTTCTTCAGCAGAGGGAATAATTCATAACTTAAAGAAGAACCACGACCACCCACACATGCGCATATCCACCTCATTCCACAAGTGTACACACAGTGTGAAGTGACGTAGAAGAGCAAGCAGGGTGATGACGGGACAGAAAGCCTGGCATCCGGTCTGCGTCAAAAATAAGTTGGTGATTGGATCAACACCCTTCAACCTAGCTCACTCATACCACCGGAAACAGAGAAAAGCATCTTTTTAAATTATTTGCATTTACCCGACCAAAAGGATTTTGTGAGGTCTGTGAAACTGCGGATGTGCTTATCTTTGGGAATAATGAACCCTGGAGAAGAAGCCGATGAACCAGTAGAATAATCAAGAAAAGCAACGGATAAGCTGGGAGTGCAGCCCAGTGGCGGAGCCCGTGATTACCGTGCCAGAGATTGGGGCCAATGCCCAACACCGAAAGGGGGGAAAGTCATAAATCAAAGAGCAGTTTGGTCATGTTCACAGCATGGATAAATATCGTAGCAACTACAAAGTATTGAACCTCTCTTGTGTTTGGGCTATAGTTCCATGGGTTCAGCCGTGGTGTGTCAACAGCGCTGGGTTAAAGAAAAACACCTAGAAAGTGGGATGTGAGGGCACAGGACTGTAATCTCAGCACTCTGGGAGTCTGAAGCAGAAGAATCCCAAATTCAAGTTTAGCCTGGTAGCTTAGTGAGTTAGTGAGACCCTGTCTCAAATACACACACACACACACACACACACACACACACACACACACATACATACACACACATATACCTATACATATACATACATATACATATATATTTTTATGGGGTTGGGTCTGTAGGTCAGTACAGGGGTCCTGGGCCCAATCTCTAATACTGAAAAAAGAATGCCTAGGAGAATATAAAGCACTCTTTTGGGTGTTTCTAGAGATTCTAGGTGGCTACACCTGGAAACTGAGGGGGAAGACCCATTCTGATAGCACAGGTTCTGTCCCACCATGGGGTGGGGGGTTAAGGGGGGGTAGGAAAGGAAAAGGAACATCTTTGGAAGTTCCACTGTGCATGCGTGGAAGTGTCTTTCCCTGCTGTCCTTACCTGTGAGCCTCAAATTCCAGGTTCTTAAGCCTTCCAACAAGGGATCACAGCAGTGACCCTCCAGGGAGCACCCAGGCCTTCGACCTTGTTCTGGGATTGCATCCTTGATCCATCGTGTTCTGCTGGTTCTAGTGTCTTGGGCTGAGCGGCTACTGGACCTTCCGTCTCTCTGGCACACAGATGGAGAAGCTTTCTGGTTTTCTGGTCTTCTCCTTCCAACCCTATATGCACACACAATAGATCCTCTTGCATAATTGTACACATATAATTTTCTATGAATTCTGTTCCTCTAGAGGACCCTAGTTATCACAAAACCTTGCAAAATATATCTCATCCAAAATTTTAGGGAAAAACTCTGATGCTTGGGGAGATTAATACCTTGCTCGGTCTCACCTGGAAAACAAGCAGCCAGGCCAGGTTTCCTATCTTTGACAACTCTGAAGACTCCTTCCGCGTGGACTCAGGTCTCCAAGGAAGGCTACCACAGAAACGGACAGAGGGGAGTCTGAGTCTAGGTTGCACGTCTTTTTGATAGCTAAAGCCCAACCTACAATCAGAGATGACAAACTCTCAGACATGTAAGTATCTATTTAAATGCATAGTGCCAATTACATGTAACATCAGAAACTGTCAAAGAATGTTCTCTCCCATGCTTCTTACAGCAAAAAAAAAAAAAAAAAAAAAATGTTGTACCTGGCATCAGGGACATCCATATTGATTTTTTAAAATTTATCTTTTTTTATACCTTTCCACAACTTAAAAAACTTAGGGTTGTTGTTTATGTGTATGAAGGGATAAATTTTATTAATTGTGAAACTCTCCTGCTGGAGGTAACACACTTATTCACATGCATCACAGAGTCTGTGTCTCCATGTGCCCGTGAATGTTCCTCCAATTCTTGAATCTCTGTTAACGCACTCACTTAACTTTGTTTCCTAGTATTTTGTGGCCAATTACATTATTTGCTGAAGTAAGTTTAGAACCATTCTTTCTATTGTGATGTTGGAAACTTGGTGCTTTGAATAAATGCTTAATCACAATTGTGGTCTTAAAACATTACCCAGATGGAGTCACAGCTAATGCACAAATTTATGACAGTCATTGACAGGTTTTTGATAAAAACCTCTAGATGAAAATGTTACCTACTTACTTCCAGAAAAAAGAACAATGAAATCTTTTTCAACATTGACATAAATGTACTGCTTATACGTGTAAAAGACACACAACTATTCTAGAGAACTACTATCAGCACTAGATGAGTGCCCAGCAGGTTGTGCAGCAATTTCAAATATTTTCATGGTATAAATTGCATCATGGGATAACCAGGCAATAATGATGAGCAACATTTTAGGTGGATTTTGTGCTAATGCGACTACTTACACACACACAGAGTAAGATTAGCTTCAGTTTTCTATCTGATGATTTAATGTGATGCTTTGGCATGACTGATACCTGACTGGCTGGCGAGGTGCCGGTAGGTCCGGTCGGTGTCTGTCTAGGGCGTGGGGCATGGCTACATCTGGTTCCTTTCTCCCAGGGTCCTCCTCCCTCTTTGCTTTCAGGCTGCCTTCATGTGTGCAGCTTTTCGGCACCAGAACCTTCCACTGGGACACTGGTGCCTTGGCGGCAGCAACCCACAGACCACAGCCTCTGAAGCTGTGAACTGCCAGGAGCCATGTCTCACAGGCCAGGCACTTTGCTCCAGCGATGGACAGCTGACTCAGGCCTGTACGGAGGCCAAACCTCACGGCATCAAGAAGCCACACGGAGAAGAACATCTTAGGACGTGGGCCTGCCAGTGCCCAGTGCTCAGTGGCCGGAGGGCAGCTCCCAGGGACACCGTCAGCAGGTCCACATATTGACTAGGATAAGAAATAAAGTTGATCGATATCAGAGAACTCATTATTATTAAAAATAAAAAGAAATATTCATTCCTTTGGGTCTCATTGCCAAGTTGGTCACAGATCAACCTTGGAAGATGAATCACGCTTTCTGCCAAGAAGTTCTGGGGCAAAGTTTCTACCAGAGCTTTCTAGAAAACCAGAGAACCTCTAGCCCAAGGTTACAATCAATAACTTCAGACCTACGTAGCTGTAACAGCTGTAAACTGATCGAAGAACCATGACTACAAATCCATTTCGCTGGTGATATTTATTCACTTAATTGACCCCTGTTGTTTCTGTGGTGCTTTTTTTAAAAAATAAAAATAACCAGTAAAAGCCAAGATTTACTGGGTGCCTAAGTGTGCTTAAAAGTGACAAATAGTTTTCATTTGTTCAAATCTATTGTGCTGCTTAGAAGATACATTCTATTCTAAGAACATTTTATGGCTGGAAAAAGTGAGACTTGGGTTGCCTCGTTCTGTAAAGGAATACCATAGAAGGGACCCAGAGACTGACGCTACTGCGAAGTTGCCTCGGGAGCTGCACACCTCTCAGGAGCACCGCAGAATCCCGATTTCATTCAACGCCCCACATCCTCTTTGCATTGTCTCTTTGATTTTTAAGTTTGTTGCTCTGCTCTAAGCCTTACAGACAAAGCCTCCTTATAGATTATAAACTATAACTTTGCATTCAAACAGATCAAATCACTTGAAATATCAGAAGTCAGCAGTACAAAATTTACTCCCTCTAAGGTAGAATGCTCAGGGGTCCTGGATGATCTGTGCTTATGGGAAACCACCGAACCATATCCAATTACATGAAATAATGCATTAAAAGTTGTATTTTTGACCGAGTATAAAATTTTGAAGTAAAATCCTCTTATGTGTAATTTCCAAAGATGAGTGTTGACTGATTTCTCCACTCCTGGACACACCTGTGTGGATAAGGACATACAAAGAGATATAAAACTACAGGGCTATTCCTGAGTCTCCGTCTCTTTCTTGGGGAGGGTGTCGCCCTCCCTCCTAAACCGAAGTCATGCAGTCCTCAGAGGGACCAGCAATAGAGTCTGTGTGGTGTTTTCTGGATATATGAACACTGATGACTGACAGCTGCCAGTGCTGATGCCTTAGTCATTTCCTCCTCACTGGGACATGGACGTGACTTGACACTCATGACTTACAGGAGGAAAGGCTTATTTTAGCTCACAATTCAGAGGCATCTGTCTGTTTATGGTCAATTAACAACAGTAGAAAAACATGGCTGAAAGCCTAGTCAAGAAAAGTTGTGCCTGGCCTGGTAAGACAGGAGGCGGGGCCAAGAAGAGGCGGGGCAGGGGACAAAAACACACACACGCGTCCATGTCATCCTCTCGGGGGTCTGGTCCTGCCAACCGGGCCCCACTTCCTAACAACACATGATTAATCCACTCGGTCCAAATAAGCCCCACAATCCAACCACCTTCAAAATACCTGAAGATTTGGGAAACATTTCACATCCAAACTATAACACCTAAGAAACTGAAGCAATTTTGGTAACAGGTTAGAGAGAGCTACACTAGGACTGGGCAGATATCCCAGACTGTGCCCGGAGATGGGTATTTCCTATGAAACAGACATGGGTCCCAAAGAGACGAGTCTTGTAGGATCTCATCGATATCCACCCAGGACAATGCCTGCCAGAAAGCAGGACCCTCAGTAGTATCTGGAAAGGACAGACTGCCAGAGAAACAAAAGTTAAAGGGGCTGGAGGGAGGTCAGAAAACAGCCTGCAAGAGAAGGTGTCTGTTACTCATAACACAGCAGGAGCCAATGAAAAGAACACTGTGACGGGAACTTTTAAAACTCCACAAAGGTGGGCAATGGGCAGTGCCACTGCATCATAGAAGCATGACGTGTTTGTGATCTTCCTAACTAGAAGCATCTCTGCTCTCTTCGGGTTAGACAACAAAGCGTCCAGCTTTCCTGGCCAAAGGCAGTGAACTGAGTTCAGAGTGGGTAGCAGGAAAGTTAAAAACATAAAGGGACGATCTTGGAAGCAAAAAAAGCCCTGAAATGTTGGAATAATAACCACCTCACACATGTCCAGCGATTAAAAATTCATGAGTAGATGTGGGAAACTCCAGGAAGCCCAAGGAAGCACTGAAAGGTTAGGACGAGTTGAAGAGTCAGTGGGCTTATGGTAACATTCTCAACCTACTCGCAGCCTTAGCGGGAACCTACAAAGGGCTAGCGGCTTCGACATGTCTGAACACGACTCCTACCTGAGTGTGACCTGACTGCAAAGTTGCACAGGCACAAGGAGACCCGCACACTCCCAGGCTTACACGTGCACACAGTGACCTGAGGACACACTTGAATCTTCACATCATTGAGCAGACAATTTATAAAGTTGGGATCCAGCCAACCAATGACCTATTATCAGAAATACAGACAATCGTTTCAAGAGAACAAAAGTTAATCCAGGTGTATGAGTCAGCTGTACATTGCTGGGACATATTACCCAGCACTCAGAATTTAAGGAGGAGGGCAGTAAGTCAAGAAAAGTAGAGAAAAGCATCAAAAAGGTATCACCAATATGTCCAAAGAATTAAAGAAAAAACGTGCAAACAACAAGTCTCCAAACATGAAATCTTCACAGAGTAATGGAAACCAAGGTTCAAAGGATGTTCTAGAGCCCAAAATCACAACCACTTCGATTGAAAATTGTAGTAAACTGGCTCAACTGCAGATGCAAGATGTCAGGAGGCAGAGGCAGTGACCTTGGCTACAATCAATAGAGATCGTCCACTCCACAGGAGCAGAGCCCACGTTTGGTATTGGTGTACTGGAAATCCATCAGATCCAATGAATCAGTCATCAACCATCTCCAACCTCAAAATTATCTTGTCTCTTCACAATTTAATATTTGCATTTTCTTCATTTCTTTCCTCATGCATAAATTTTTAAAATCGGGGTGGAGGGAGGGAAGGAAGGCTAGGGGGAGGGACGAAAGGAGAGTGGGAAAGCCCTTGTCACCTTGACAAGATACATATGTGCACAAAAGGCTCAACTCCATTGTAAACCTTGAATTTTGCACTTGTACATATCAATAAAATAGGGAAAAAAAGAAAAAAATTTAAAATCAATAGAAACAAGAGTTTATTATCTTACATTAAGGGACAAAAAGTTTTACTGATTGTTGATATTTTATAAGTCATAATTCTTTTTCACATTTTTACCTACATGATTCTGAATCTACAACATTTATATTAAAATTAACCTTGATATGTCAACAATACAAAAACAATGAGTATAATTTCCTCGGTAATAAATTGGCCTTGGCTGTTTTTCCTAGTACACATAACAGTTCATGGAAAAAACTCATAGTCATGAAAGAGAATTTGGAGCTAACATTTCAGAGTAATAGAAAATTATAATTTAGATCATGTCATTAGATGTGTAATTCTGATGAAAGAAATTTATTACCTGTTTTGTTTGTAGATAACTGGATTTTCCAAGCCTGAAGAAGCAAGGCTATAGTTAGTTGGAAGGTTTTCACCATTTGCACCTTCAGGGTCACATTCGGGCTCCTGGCCTCCATGGTAGAGTGTCATAGAAGGTCTAGGAATACTCTTCCAATGTATTTTCGATGCAATAAATGTGAAATGCCATAGAGTAACTGTTTGAGAATTAGTCTACCATGTTCACACAGCACTCAAATCTGTGAACTGTGATACTTTTTAGAAAAATTTTTTTCCAAAATATAACTAGGTCATAAGGCAGCCATAATTATCAAGTTTTGTCACTGAGACATACGAATGCTGCAAGCTCAAATATTATCATGCCACTGAACACACATTCTAACTTTCTCATACCCCTTACATGTGTTTGGAAGCCAGCTAATCAAATTATGTTTTCCATGGCTGGGTTATTATCAAGTTTTTATTAGGTGCCTACTATGTGCCGCAGTAAGTTACTTTGTCATAGAAATAACTAATTTACATAATATTATCGGCCAAGGTCACCTGAGATTATTATCTATTTCAGAAGCAAATTTATATTACTACACAAAGGCAAAATCCCAGTCAGAAGGAGCCAACTGCAGTTGGGTCTCCTACCTGCCTGTTGTGTAGACATGGGAGATGGGAAAGGAAAGGTAACAAAATCTGCAGCAGGATAGTTGTGGTAGACCTTAAAACTGAGGAAACATCTGAACCCTAGTGTGCTTAGTTTCCCTGTGGAATCGAGGTGGAAGTCTTCAAAAGCATCTAAAGCATTTTCTACATGCAGTAGTTATCTCGTATTCATTGTCTGATTATTTGCAATTCTGATATAAGTGCTAATATTAAATATATAAGCAAAGCCTCTAGCATTAAGAAGTTAAAAACTGAAATTCTGAGAACTGAGGTGTTCCATGAAAATGAAATCTTTTGGTAAATAGTAGAAGCCAGATTGCAACGAACATCTGGCCAAAGCCTGCATAAACAAAGAATTGAGAGCTTCCACAGTCCTAAATGAATTTATTACAGATACATTTTAAGTAATTATGCCTTAGAATTGTTTTCCTGTAGAATTTTATCATGAAAGACTACACAAGCATCAGAGATTTAGAAATACATATAAAAGCCCATTTATTTCTGTACGGTTAACCAGAAAATATTTCTAATAATGACAAACATTAGAAATATCTTTTCCCAATCAGCAGTGTCATAACACAACCTGTTCAGTCAAAAATGTGGAAACTCAGAAATAGTGTAGCATCGATAACCTTGCCCAAGGTCACAAAACAAGCGAGCCCGGGGGCAAGATCAGAACTTACTTCCATATTCCAAGTGACGTGACTGCGTGCCATTTCCTTTTCAGGAAACACAAAATTCACAGAGAGGATGCTTCTGCTGTGTCAGCTTTCATTCGGGCACCCTGACATCCGGCCACAGAGTCTGTGTCGCGGTGTCGATTTCAATGTGTTTAATTTTTCCTTCATGTCTGAAAAAAGAACAGTTGGAAGGGTTTTAAAAAACTGAGCTTTATAACCCATTCAAATAGATGCATATTTACTTGAATTTGTGGCATTCTATTTAAACAAATGTGCTGGCGTGTTTACCTAAGCGTGGTATTGTTAAAATACACAGCTGCCATCGCTTCCCGGAGACGCCCTGGACCCGCTGCCTGGCGGAGGGTGTTCATTAGCTGGCGTATTCAAAGCCTCACACCTCACCCGACGCTTAGCAGCTTAAGGAAACAGTCCTGCTCCTATGGCATGCCAGATTCTCGCTCTTCCCCACAATGCTGTTAGGATTATTCATTTAATAGACTTCTTCTTTGTCTCCTTAGCTCTGCCTCGTTGTTAGAGATTAGAGTTCTCTAACTAGTGTTGGAGACCAGCTTGCAGTGATATGTGTTTGCACCTATGGGTATTCACAATTTCTCAAATGATTCCGATAGGGCTCGATTCGCTTGCTTCCTGTTCCGACTAAACCTTTCTTTAACCAAAGGTTTCTTCTGCAAGGGACATTTCAGTTGAATGATGACTCCATCTGCCCCAGGCGTGGGGAGGAGAAGAAAGGTTTGTGGGTGAAAGTAGAATGACAGAGCCCACAATTGGGGCCCACTAATGGAAAGATGTCTCAGCCACGGCTCCAGTCCCACCAGCACAGCCACAAAATTAGCTTCCGGGGTTTTAGTAATTACCGTCCGAGTCCCAAGGAAAACAGTCGTGAAATTACTGCTGTGTAATCACAGAGAAAATTGTAGTTTCCTGCTTAAATTTACTTCAGCTCATAAACAGAAATATTTGCAAAGATATCGGGCTAAAAAACCAAACTTGAAGGAAAAAAAGAAATCTCTCATTTCAAACATGCTTCCGAGTTTTGTCTGAGGTAGGACTTCCAGTCGTTTCCACTTCCACAGTCTCTCACCACTTGCAGGACCATCTGGGCCACAGGGGCCACTGGCGGACACCACCTCACACGCTGCCACCACCACTCTGCACGTCATGGGGAGCACGCCAGGGGCTAAGGCTCAGCCTCCTGCCTTTTGTTGTTTTCCTTGTTTTGCCCAGTCTCATGGTCCAACGCGCGCCGTGTGCGACTACCACTGGTAACCTCACCTATGTTTACCTGGGGTTTACTGTGCCAGTTCCACAAAGACAGCCCTCGGCTTCCCACGTGTGTCTGCCACACTCTTCCATGTCACTGTTACTGCCTATGAGGTCTAGCTGTCTGTAACTCCCCAGGGCTGTTGCCTCTCACGGCACAGCCCTGACAACACCTCCTTTATCTCAGCGAGAAGCAGCTCCACTCTCTCCTCACTGTGCCTCTGCCTTCTCCCTCGGGCTGACGCCGTGGTCCCGTGATAACACTACTTACATCCAACATCTCCTTTCCCCTACCGCCTGGCTCCATTTTAACAGAGTGAGGAAGAGCCCTGAGCACATCCCATTCCTTGGTGGGTTTTTCAGAACTGAGATGCTTACATATGTCTGTTTTTTTTGAATCTATGAGTTTTCTCCTTCTCTTTCCCTTTGCTTCTCACCGTTATCACCGGCTATGACGGTGGGCCGAGCACCTCGACTGCTCTCGAGGACCCAGAACTCATTTCTCCTTCTATTTGGAATGCCACTTGTTGGTGACACGTGACTGGGATCCTCTCCAGGAACAGGAAGGAACGCGGACTCTGCTGAGTGCCTCTTCCTCCCCAAGGGTGTTTTGCAGGGCGATCTTCTGAGCACGGTCTCCAAGTTCTGGTCTCACCGTAATTCAGAAAAACCCTAAACGGCCATGCCTCCTGGGCCAGCGGCCCCTTCTTTCACAAGTACTTCTCATCCCGAACCCTGTTCTCTGCAAACGTCACCTGCTACCGCTGAGATTGCTCCGCAACAACCCCCGAGAGGAGAATTTAGAGTCTGAGCCTTTTCTCCAGGGGCAAGATCCTTGGTGATATTGGCAGCCGGAAGGCTCTAGGAAGTGGGGAGCCTAGATCCGGGTCCTGGGCTGGCTGGCAGTGAGGACCCTGTGGCTAGGGTAGTAGGACACAAATAGCCCTTCGCGTGCAGTTCTGAGGCAATGCTAGAAAGCTCACCAGCAAGAAGACAAAGTGGAGTGAAAGACGGAAACTAAACACCAGCATTGTTCAAGGACTTTGGGGACAACCACACTCCTTGAGGTGTTAGAGAAAGACGCTGAGGGGCTTTGAGGTACTTGGTGACCAATAGGTGGCCATGTACGGAAGCCAGAAGGTCCACTGCAGCTTTGAAAAGATGCTCTTTCCTGTAGTGACTGGGCAGAAGAACCCGAGGACCAGTTCTAGAAGGTATTTGTAAGAGTAGCAGAGCTCCCAGAAAGACTGAATTCTCAATCTTCCCATTGCACCCTTCTAAGGTTAGGACCTAGCCTGGGGGGCAGCAGGCCCTTCCAAGGGGGTAATCAGAGACAGGAACTTTTCAAATCACTCATCCCCAGAAAGTCCCGCTGGAGCAGTAGCCCACACATCCTTGTGAAAGGCCAGACTTTTCCCACTCTTAAAGTCAGTGTAGAGGCTTCTCTCTTGCAAGGATACAGAAGTTTTCTCTCTCTCCCTTCTGGTCGGTCTGCTCTGATCTTCCCTCTGAGCTCCAGAGCCAGGGTCAAGACGTGCATTGGCCCTAGGTGTGATACAAGCACCTTCCAGGGAGGGTGCCCTCTGAAAACTAATGCTCAGTTTGGGAGCTCCCTCGTAGTGCTGAGGACTGTCTTGTTACTTTTTCATCGCTGTGACTCAGTACCCGACACCCACCACTTTAGGGACGCAGCATTTATTTTAGCTTGCAGTTTCAGAAAGTCACAGTCCACTCATCAGAGTGTGGCTTGGAAATCATGGAATCACACGGTGGGACAGCAGCTAGAGCCAGAACCAGAGCCGGTTCCCCCGAGATCCTCGGACCATGGCAGAACCGAGAGAAGCCTGGGAGGAAGGGCAGAGCCAGCACCGCCCCTCCAGGTCGAGCCCCAAGCACCTGCTCCATCCAGCCAGGCCCACCTCCCACCTGTACACAGCATCCATAGGAACATGAGGCTTTGGGGGGACACTCTAGATCCAAACCACACCAAGCATGTAAAAAGGGGTCAACAAAGTGCCCAACTGCACAAGGGACGGTAGGTGCAAGTACTAGGGGCGCGACTGGGGACTTCACGGTGACGGTGCTTTTGCCTGTGGGAAGCAGGGCACAGCAGCAGAAGGGCATGCTCGCCAGAGAGTAGTGTTCAGGCTCCACAGAAAGGCACAAGAAGGAAAGACAAACTATTGGGAGGGAAAGGAAATAATAGATCCTCATAAATTGAGGATAGATCAGAAGTATGTTTAATGATGGAAAATTTTAGTCATAGATGCATTCCTCTCAGAAAGCTGAGCTTTGGAGATCTTAAATAATTCAGCAAGGGGCATATATCTAGAATGTTGTGTGTCTTATTACATGGGTGTCTGCATTACTTTTTCATCACTGTGACTCAATATTTAACATCCAAAACTTAGGGAGGGGATTTATTGTAGCTCACAGTTTCAGAAGGTCACAGTCCATTTACGGGTGGGTGGCTGGAAAATGGTGGGAGCACGTGGCAGGGCTGGAGCAGGGGCAGGGCCAGCGCCGGAGCTCCAGCCGCAGAGCTCCTTACATCACGGTGGAAGAGAGAGACTGGGTGGAAAGGTGGAACCAGCACACACCCCTCCAGGTCAAGCCCACGCCCCTTCCAGCCAGGCCCCGCCTCCCAACCCTATACAGTATACGTAGGAACATGAGACTTTGGGGGCACAGTCTAGATCCAAACCACGACAATGGGTGTGTTTGGGAGAGACTTTAAGCAATTACGTTAGGAAAACCAAGACCCTACATATCAAAGAAGGCAAACTGAAGCAGCCTCCACTTTGGGGAACTTTCCATCTCAAGCTTAGAAAATTCACAGGATAGTTGCCAACCAAGAGGAAAATTCTGAAATGACATTCTTGCCCGTGTGAAAAGAATGAGTACCTTGGTGGGTGCGCCTAGTGTAAGATCTGCAAATTACCATTTAATGGGCAGGTTCTGCCCATTCCTTGTGGGCTAAATAATTTCTCCTGCAGCTTTAGGTACTGAAGTCTCAATCCCAGACACAAGAGAAAGTGGCAGCATTTCAAGGAGAGCCTCTGACACGCATCATTAGCGCCACTGGATGCCATACATGCACCATGCATGAATCTGACAAGTGTCCATCTAAAGAATTAATAAGTGTGGACACACAAAAAGGCCAGGAGCAATTATGCCCAGAGAAGGAGCCATGATGTCCCCTCTCCCAGTGAGGGCAGCCATGGAATCCAGGAAGCCCGGGAGAGCTGAGCCTGCTGGCACCATCGGGAGCCTGTGATGTGTGAGGTGAGCTTTGCTGCTCAAGGCACCTTCCCCGTGGAGTCCTGTCATGGCAGTGCTAGTCCGCCATTCCTTTGCGGTGGTGCAATCTGCAGCTACCAAAGGTGCGGGTCATCGAGGTAGCGCCTCTGAATGAACTGACCGAGGGAAGCAACTGACAGTGAGCCGACAGTCAGTGGCACTTCTATTTTTTTCTTTCCCCATTTTACTGATGTGCATAAGTGCAATACATAAAGTTTACATTGATCTTGAGTATTTTGTGCACATACATATTGCAGCAAAGTTACAAATCCTTCCCTTCTCTCTCTTTCCACCCTCCCGCTCCCTCCTCCCCCCTCCAGTTCCCATTATTCCCCATTAAGTTCTATGGAATAGTTGTGGTCTGGGTCTCTCATATCAGAGAGACCACTCGATGTTTCACCTTCTGCTTCTGACTCACTTCACTAAGCATGATGGTCTCAAGTTGCCTCCATTTACCGACAAAAGCTTCCCACCTATTTTTTCCAGGCCTTGCACCTAAGGACAGTAAGTGGGCATCCTGGTCCTGCCTTCCACAGATGGGGTGCTCCCTCTCTTTCTCCTAGGAACCCCTGTGGACTAACATGGGCAGACACAATCTGAGACGAGGCTAGAATGGCAGTTTGAAAACTGTCCATTGCAGTGGGCTTGATTGTAAAGAGAAACGTCGCCATATCCGGCCCAGCGAGGCACAAGGGCTCCGGGCGCTGGGGAGCAGGGCCAAACCTTACAGGTAGCAGGACTCCCCAGGGTTCTCTGGAGCTACGCAGTGCAGCATCTTATGCACTGTTGTAGATTTGCTGCCTTGGAATAATGGGTGGAGAACTGAGGGGTTTGTGCGGTTGTGCACAGACTGTCCCCTTCTGCTCATACCAGGGGTCTCCTGCCTTGGAATAATGGGTGGAGAACTGAGGGGTTCGTGGGGTTGTGCACAGACTGTCCCCTTCTGCTCATACCAGGGGTCTCCTGCCTTGATTGCTCTCATTTCAATGCCTTTCTTCCAAAGGAGGAAACAGCCTCACTACCGTCCTAGGCGCCCCACTGAGACATGTCCCTTCACACTGGACTGACTCTCCTACACTTGGCCCCCACCACAGGCATCCTGTTTTCTGAGTCTTCTGTACACACGGGAAGGTACCAGCGGCCCACAGAGGGTCAGCTGTCTTCTAAGCATTTCCTTTTCTCCATTTTTCCTCTCTGTGTGTCTCTCTCTCTCCTCTCACACGGTCCATTCTTCTTATCCAGCCTACAATTCCAGCCACTTAGGAGGCTGAATCAGGAGAACTGCCATGACTTTGAGGCCAGTGTGGGCTACACAGTGAGTACAGGGCCACGCTGACTAGATGGCTTTGCAATCTGGCTAATGTGGAAATACGTCCCTTCCAGATAAACTACCTCCTTTGCCACTGCTTCTTTGACAAATCAGTCTCACCAATGAGAACGCATCACCATGAAACAGCCAAACGTATAGAGACAGATACGCCTACAGGAGCTCACTGCAAGGTAATTTACAATGGCAAAACATTAGAATGGATTTAAATGTTTATCAATACAAACGGCATTAAGTAAATGATAAGATGTCCACACAGTGGACAGCAAAAAGCCACTAAGAGAACAGTTTTGAGAGGCAGTCCTTTGATGGCACTCAAAGGCTATGGCTTATTACTGAGTGAAAAAGAAAAGGCAGAGTTCAGCAAACTTTTGAATGTGAACAGAATTATTTTTTTGCTTATAAAAATCTCATTTACTTAACGTAAGTGTGAATAGCAATATAAAGAATAAAGTGCCACCGACATTCACTACATACCCACCTGAGCCAGGTACTCCGCCTTCTAACAGATTCACATACATTGTACCAACTAATCCACAAGTCAGATAGTGCAGATATGACTGTTCTCTTCATCTGTGAGATGAAAAAAAAATGAAATTCGGGGAGTAAATAGTTTTGCCCAGCCATTCACAGATAAGATCACAGCTCAAACCAAGGCCTAGCTAACATTTATAACCACATCATATTACAATACATTGAACATACATATTATTTATAACTCATATATTGGAATAATTATCTCTAAGAGGATAACACTGATTGCCTCTGGGTGTTGAAATCATTTTTCTTAATCTTTCCATGTCATTAGATTTTGCACAGTAAATATATATTGTGCTAATGAAGAAACACAGGGTGCGTGCACATGGGCTCACACGTCAGTTTACAAACCAGCCATGGCACAGCTAGGTTCCCGCCGCGTTTCGCCCACGGTGCCAGGTCTGTCTCTGGATCCAAATCGGCCTCTTGTCCCTTAATAAATCGTGGAGTCTCCTAACTTGCTCTGATACCAAAGAGAAATGACAGCGCGGGGTCTTCTTCCCCCAAACAGTTATCCTAAAGATGGGATGGGATGAACCTCCAAAGCGACAGCTCCCCAAGGGGCGGAGGGGGTTCCTGCTCCATATTTATTCATATTGGATAGATATTTAAAATATTTTATGGCTCCCAAAAGCTCATTGCCTGGAAAGTCACAGTGTATCTCTCATCTTTGTTTCCTGACCCATAATGAGATGACCATACTGACCTCAGATATGGTCACAGAACATGTTGATGTAACTCACGTAAAACACCTTGCAGTGTAACTTCTACCAAGGATTGGAACCCGCGTGTGTGTGTGTGTGTGTGTGTGTGTGTGTGTGTGTGTGTTAAATTAAAAAGTCCCAGCGGAAAGGAAGCCTCCCTGTGGAAATCTCCCCTGACACAAACTCGCGTTTTAGCTCAAAGGAGCAAGATGGGGAGCCATCAGTGTGCCGCCTGCGTCCCCGAGGACGCGCAATCGCCTTTAAGAGCTCTCATCATGGACTCTGATACACTCTCCGGTTCGTCAAAGGGGATTTATTTATCGGTATAATAAGAGTGCCAGGAAACTGCACAGCGGGAACTAATTATCCGTCCTTCCTTCCTTCCTTCTCGGAAGGAAAGGTCCCCAGCTCTGGGCCCAGAACGCCGTGCCAGCTCCGGAGCCCACGGCGTTCCGGGCCCGGAGCTGCTCCCGCGTCTCGGGGCCTGCGGCAGACAGCGTGTCCTGGCAAGAGGCCGCGCGGGGAGGGCTGCGGGCTGGTTGCCCGGCCTGCTCGGTGCCGGCTGCCCCGTCGCCTCCCAGGTGTCCCGCAGCCCTGCAGGCACGTGGGTCTTAAGTCAAAAGATGGCAGCTGAGGACAGGCGGAGCCCCGTGGACAGGCCGCGCCCCTTCGTCCACGCAGCGAGGGCAGCCCTTGCGCGCGGAGAGTTCCCGTCCTGCTGACCTGCGAGGGACAGGCCGCGAGGCCCCGCTGAGGCCACGCACGCTGCCGCGGTTCTGCGTGCGGCGCTCCGCGGCCCTGCGTGACTCTGTGTCCCGCGGCCAGGCGGAAATCAAACTCCCACAGCCAACGAGGGCTGCCGGCACACAGATCGCGCTCTTCCCACGGCGTGGTTAACCACTTTAGCCTGGTTTCTTGCAAATGCAACGTTGGGCTAAAGGTGCCACTGAAAGGGTACTTCGCACCCCTGGCGGACCTGCCATAGGGTGTGATCGGGAAACCAGGGTGCAGCGCACTCCCACACTCCCTGGTCCTCAGGCCTCCTCTCCGTCTCCCCCACAGGACCGCGATGCCCTGTGGGCACAGGTGCCCGTCTCTCTGCAGGGATCTGCGAACTGGAGAGACTGAGGACTGGAGGAATGGCGCAGGAGCCCATAGGCCCGGAGACGGCGGCCCGGTGGCGGGTAGGAGTGGCTCCGGGGCTCCTGCCCGGAAGGCGGTGGGGACAGGGGTGTTCGGGACAGGGGTTGCGAGCCTCCCGGAGACTCCAGAAGACACAGCAGAGACGATCCTGTGGGGGAGAGGGAGTACTCGGCGACCGTGTTCACACAAACTTCGAATTAGGGTCTAGCCTGAGCTGAATTAGGGGGTAGGCCCAGTGTGCACAGACGGAAGAGAGATCAGGGGGCTGGAGAAACAGCACGGCAGTCAGTCAGAGCGTTTGCCTAGCAAACAGAAGGCCCTAGTTCGATTCCCCAGCACCACATCAGCAGGGCGTGGCGGCCCATGGCTGTAATCCTAGCAACTGGGAGACTGAGGCAGGAGGATCAAAGCCAGCCTGGGCTCCATAGTGAGTTCAGGAAAAGCCTGCACTCCAGAGCAAGATCCTAACTCCAAATAAATCTGTTCTCATCGCCCTGAATGACCACAGGCTCCTCCCTGTTGCCTCAATTTTCTGGTTTTGTTCAGTCAAAAACACTGCAGAAAATATTCACCAAAAGGTCACAATTTCCATTAAGAATAAGTGGCTTACCTTTTTAAAATTAATTTACATGTCAGCCGGGGATGATACTTTAATCTCAATTTCTAATCGTTAAATTGTAATTCCAGTGGCGTATGTTTAGCTCCCTGAGAACACGCCCGCCCGCGTGGAAATTGTTCTCCATTTCCTGCAGTGCAGGGGACCAGCCTCTGGGGGCGGACCTGAACTCCAGTCCGGCTGCTGGTTAATTTTGTATGGTGCCGGGCACTCTGGAAACTCAGAAAGGAGGTCACGCTGGCGTGAGTTAGACAGAGTTCCTTCCCATGATCTTTTCTGGAAAAGAACTTGCCACCAGTAATGCAAAAAAAAAAAATAAATAAATAAAAATAAAAAAATAAAAAATAATAAAAGTGGTCACCTCTTTTGGGGGATTCTTCCTTCCTGCTAATGCACAATTCTGTTGAAAGGATTAAAGGTCTCTGTGCAGATTGACTCAAGGGCACAGGGTCGCCAGTCAAGGAGTTGAAAGGTGAGTGCAAAGAAGCCCTTCTGAGGCTTAGCGCCTAAGCAGACTTCTCAGAACTTGATGTTCCCGAGTCTAAATCCTACTCTACATACGGTCCAATGGGACAAATCTTCAGTCTTCTTTTCTGGGTCCTTAATTGGCACCTTTGCAAGTTTATGTCTAGCTGCAACCCCTGAGAGTTCTAAAAAGTGCTGGATTGGGTTTTTTAAAAAGCACCCGGAAGCCTCATTATTGTGCCATCCCCTTCCTCAGCACAAGATGCTTAGGTCAGTAGTGTTTTTTATAATTCCCACAGATAGAATCTAAAAATGAAAATTAAGAATTCATCGCCCATCGGAGGAGGGGGCAATTATCTCTGAGAATATCGGAGTTTAAATAACAAAACAACACGTCTTCACAGGCCCTGTGGTTCTGTTCCTGGCGGAGATGAACCGTGAGGGAGGAGCACAGAGAGCGGACTCTGAGTGCAGACGGGTCGCAGCTTTGGACGCTTGGCAAGCGCTTCGAGGGGTGAAGAAAATCAGAAACAAGGCGAGAAACCACTGGATGGTAAGTTCCAGCTCGGCCTAGAGGCTGTTCCTAAAATGATCTTTGCAATTGTCCCAGACGAAAAAGCTACCTGTCCCCAGAAAGGTGCGAGGCCTCATTCCCTGGCTTCAAGGACTCCGTGCAGCCAGCGAAAGATCGTCGTGACTGCCTCTATGGAGGTTCGGGTTTTGTCTCCCGTGATCTCTTTTCTAGTATATCTTCTTCATGCACCTCACTGTATCTCCTCGGTCTCTTTGTTCAGTATGATTTCCTAACACAGACTAGAAAGGTGCATTCATGAGGGGGACTGGGTGTCACCTTCCTCTTGATTCCTGGAGTGACATTTTTTGAAAGAAGTGATTTTGCACCAAGACATTTCATCCTACAGTTCTTAAGCAGGGCTGCTTGGTTATAAGAACATCCTTTAGCTCTGACGTGTGATTATGCTCGTGATATTTCTCTGGGAGGAAAAAAAAAAGCAAAAGCCAGTAATCTGTGTGTGCAGAATGGTGGTGGTCCCAGGAGGGGAAACTGAACTACCTAACACCACACAGTTGTTGTCAGTTGAGGTGAGAGAGTTGGCCCGTTGACCCAGAGGGGAGCGAGAATGGGCCTTGCCACTGAGGCTGATGTCCCCACGCCAGCCCTGCTTCTCAGTTTTAGCACCAAGAAAGCACCCGAGGTCTGGCTCCGGGCTGATACGGCAAGTGAGAGCTGAGGCCAGAGCTCCTCACTTGCAGTTCAGGGAATACCGTGCAGGCCTGTAGTTTCACAGCCCTGACCATCTGGAGGAACAAAAGCACAGAATCACCTCAACGTTTGTTCAGGGCACCAAGCACTACCGTAAGCAAAGTGTTGTGGGAAAATGTTCAGTAGAACAGAAACGATGTATCTTTCCTCACCAAATACGAGTTGAAGGAAGGTAATGAAAATAAGGCATTTGGAGTCTCGCTTCTGGTGTTGGACTCCAGACTGTAGCATTTCCTACTTGTGTGGCATCGAAGAATATAACTTCTTGTGCTATATGAATATGAATTGAGGCTCAAGGAATTTAGATTTTTTCATGTAAGTAAAAAAAAGGCGGTTAGGTAAAAAATAAATTAGTAAATAAAATTAACCAAAAAATATTGTTCTCATGTCACATTCAAACGTTTCTTTCTTCCCTCTTCAGTGCCCATGTTCCCTCCCCCAGATAATTGTCTCTGACCTAGGAACAAGTGTGCAAGCGGTTCTGTGTTCATTTTCGGGAACCTAAGAGATACCCACTCAAGGCAATCCACCATATTCCCCTGAACAGAGTTGTTAAATAAAAAGCTCTATTTATCAAGGAAGTGTTTGCCTACTCTTATGTCTGTTAGATATTTGCCTAATTTGTCTTTTAGGAGGTTAAGTGTTTTGCTTTTAATGTCTAAGTCTTTGATCCACTTTCATTTGATTTTGCTGCATGTGTGGCTAGATTTATTGTTCTGCATGTGGATGACCAGTTTTCCCAGCACAATTTGTTGAACAGGCTGTCTTTTTTCCATTGTATGCATTTGGCCCCTTTGTCAAAGATTCATGGTATTTGGGTTTGTCTCTGCATCTTCTACTCTGTTCTACTGGTCTGTCTGTCTATTTTTGTGCCAGTACCAAATTGTTTTTACAACTGTGGCTTTATAGTATAGCCTGATGTCTGGAACTGTAATGCCTCCTGCTTTGGTCTTGTTGCTCAGGGCTGCTTTGGCTATTCTTGGTCTCCTTTGGTTCCATATGAATTTAAGAATTGTTGCTTCGAATTCTTTGAAGAAATTTTTAGGTATTTTGATAGGACACCAAGAGCAAAAGAAATTATCCCCATTATTAACAAATGGGATCTTGTCAAATTAAAAAGCTTCTGCACAGCAAAGGAAACCATGAACAATGTAAAAAGAGAACCAATAGACTGGGAAAAAATATTCACCACCAACATCTCAGATAGGAAGCTCATAAATAGAATATACAGGGAGCTGAAGAAAAGTAAGCCTACCAAAATAAAGGATCCTATTGAAAAGTGGGCAAATGAAATGAAGAGACAGTTCACTCACGAAGAAGTACAAGGGGCCAATAGATACATGAAAAGATGTTCAACATCTCTAGCCAGAAGAGAGATGCAAATCAAAACAACGCTAAGATACCATCTCACTCCAGAGAGAATGGCCTATATCAACAGGTCAAATAATAATCAGTGCTGGCGAGGCTGTGGGGAGAAAGGAACCCTCCTGCACTGCTGGTGGGAGTGTAAATTCTTACAACCACTCTGGAAAGCAGTATGGAGATCTCTCAAAAGACTAGAAATAAATATCCCCTTTGATCCAGCTACACCCCTCCTGCGAATATAACCAAAAGAGCCCAAAACAACACACAACAGAGATCTATGTACACCCATGTTCATAGCAGCACAACTAACAATAGCTAAAATATGGAAGGCACCAAAATACCCATCAACAGACCAGTGGGTACACAAACTGTGGTATTTGTACACAATGGAATACTATGCATCTATAAAGTGCAACAGCGTGGAGGCTTTTAAGGGGCAAATGGAAGAAACTTGAGACCATCATGCTTAGTGAAGTGAGTCAGAAGCAGAAGGTGGAACATCGAATGGTGTCTCTGATATGAGACCCAGATCACAACTCCTATGGAACTTAAAACGAAAAACAAAGTGAACCGGGGGGTAGGGTGGGGAGGGAGGGTGGACTGGGTGGGGAGGGTAAGGGACAAAAGGAGAGTGGGAAAGTTCTTGTCACCTTGACAAGATACGTAGGTGCACAAAATGCTCAACTTCATTGTAAACCTTAAATTTTGCACTAATACATATCAATAAAATGGGGAAAAATGAGAAAAAATAATGAAAGGAAAAAAAAACTCTTTCCATTCTGCTGATGGACGTTCAGGATGTGCCCAACTTCTCATACTGATCCGAGTGACACATGAGATGTGGGACAGCGGGGTCCTCCTGGGAAATGCCCTCCACCCCAGGAAGGTGGGGCCCACCTTGGGAAACACCTTCTGCCCCGGAAGGCAGGCTCTAGCATGGGAAATACATCCAACACAGACAGACAGACTCCACTTCGAGGAAATACTGTGAGGGAAGACGAGCATGCTCTTCCAGATTGTCCAGCTGGCCATCTTGGAAGTGACTCCACGTTGGCCAAGTTCCAGCTGTCTCTGCAAAGGAGCTGCGCGAGAGTCCGACCCCATAACCTACCTGTCCGCTCTGCGCCGTCTGGACATGTATTCTTCCTCTTCCAAAGTCCACTTGTCCCAGCAAGGCCACCTCGTCCGACTCCAAAATCCATGAGAAAAGAAGAGAACAAGATGAGAAAACCACAGACTCCTTTTCAGATGAAACCCCACTCTCACTTAAGAAAATCACTGGTGTATTTACTACTATGAAGGAGAACTAGATATCAAGATTTTGTTATTACAGCAGCTTAGTTTTCAAGCCATAAGAGCTGTGGAAAGGTCATTTTAACAGCATGGACAATTTGACCTGGGCAGAAAGTTATCATAAACAAGTGTCACAAAATCCCTAGTCAATTACTGTGAGTCATTCAAAACTGACAGTTGTTAAAACAGATCCTAAATCCCAATTATTAAATATAGCCATGAGAGGGTAGCAGTGAAGTCTTTTTGAATGTTGAGGTCCCAGTTCCCCTTTTACAAACTTGGGGCCCAAGGCCACCATTCCATTCAGAGGGTTTCCTGCTCTCTGGGACGTGGCCCCGCCACAGGGTTGCTCCTCTTCCCTTTCTACTCGGTAGTGGATGATGGACACAGACTGCATCAGTCGGTGGCAGTGCTGACCTCCTCCCAGTTACAACAGAGCAGAGGTGGACCCCATCCCACAGCTCAACCGCTCCAAATCCTTCAGGTCCGAGACCATCAAGCTATCAAGTTCTGCACAACAGGCTCTCCAGGTGCCTCGGATCAACCGCTGACACAGAATGCCGTGGGTGGATAATGTGAAGATAAAACTATATTCATAGTAGGTGGTCACTGCAAGTAGTTCAAGACCAACTGCAAGAGATGGCTTTTACAAAAGAATCTTTGAAAAAATATGTTGGACATCTGACCACGACGTTAGAGCCTGTAAGATTAGACCTTCTCTTAAAAGCTAATGTTAAATTAATAGCAAAAATTGAATACAAGTTCCGATTTTGATTTTAGATGAACTGCTTTAAACTGGAACCTGGGGATTTAAGCCTCTTTACTGAGACATCTAATTAAAAGTATATCGCGCTTAATGTCTTCTTTCCTGCTCCCTCCTTCCTAATTCCCTCCTTCTGCCCTTTCTAGGGTATCTTGGTCTCTAGAAAGTGAATTCATGATCTTAAACATGTAAGGTTATAACCACCCTGTCATGCAACATCACAGATCTGTAAGGTCAGATTGACTGCTCCACACTTGCTGGGTGGGCACGTGAGCAACAGTATTTAGCAAGAAATGCAAATATTGATGGAGCATCGATTCACATACAGTGCTAACGGTTGCATGCCTTGTATGTGCTCTTTAGAGAGCACCTGCTGCACGCAGATCCCTCAGATGGGCACACGGCGGCTGCTCACCCTGTGTGACCGCGTGCAGAGACCCCACCCAAGAGTCCCCTGTTAAAACGTTTCTTCACCTCTCATCCAGGGAAACAATCTCCCTCATCCACAATTCCCAAAGAAAGGCTTAGGCAGCCGTTAGGCCCCCCAGCTCTCTTTTGGGAGCCCTCAGACGAGGAGGGTCCCATCCGCCCCACCTGTGGTGGAGACCCTTTGCTCCAGGACGCCACCCTGACTGCAGCCCCAGAGGCGCGGGCTGCACCTGCACAGCGGGTCCTACCAGCATCTTCGCTGGTCTCACCGGCACCTCGGCCTCGTCTGCCTGACCCATATCTGTCTTGTATTGAGACGGGAAACAAGAGATGAGATTTGTTGACTCTTCACCTCCCTAGTTCTACAAATTGGGCCTCAGAAAAGTTTCGTCTGGGTTATATAACAGTAGGTGGTGGAGAAGCCGGGGCAGTGGAGGCTGCCGTGTCTTACAGAGTCCGGGAGGAAAAGGACTCAGCTGAGCCACCTGTGGTGGCCACCAGGTGGTTTCCAGCAAGATCCCAATGTCGTCAGGGAGTAAGCAAAGAGGGTGAGGGAGGAGGGGGGCAATGTGTTCGCCCTCTCTCTCTCAAATATAGAAAACATAGTCGGTGTGTACATATACTTTGAAAACAAGGGACTTGCCTTCTTAAAAATTACTACGGTCTAGAAATCTGAACCAGGAAAACAAGTGAATCTTGTTAAACTAAAGGAAGATGTAGTAGTCTTCCCTGCTTCTGTTGCTCATGATGCATTTATGCTTCATGTGTGTGCGTCATGAACAGTCGCCTACCACCTGGGAAACCCCTGCACTCAACATGAGCTGTCCAGGCAGTGTTTCTGCTTACTGGAGCTAGCTAGCAATGCAAAAGAAGTGGAAAAGTAAGTATCAAGATTTTCACATCCTTAAGTCTAAAAAATGCAAGAGGGACAAGAGGCCCAACACTGCGGCACCCAAGGGCATACGGATTCTGTATTTTGTATCGTTGTGTGATTATCCAGTCCTCTTTAATTATTATTTCTAATTTTAAGTCTGTACTTTCAACTTTGGAATAAACACGTAAGTGAAGGGTCTCTTGCTGGCGCTTTCTGTGTTTCCCTGGTACTCTGGGTATGTGGATACCAGGTGGATGACACGCCCTGACACACGGGTTTTTACTGAGTAGAAATCTCTGCCCAAGAGACTTCTGCCTTCTTGCCTGATCAGTTCCCTGCGATGGCATTCATCCACATCTCCTCCCACACACCTGCCCACGTCTCACATGCCTCTCCCCAGATCTCACACAGGTCTGCCCATGTCTCACACGTCTCTTCATGTCTTACATGCCTCTCCCCATGTCTCACATGGGTCTGTCCACATCTCACACATATCTCCCAATGTCTCACATGTCTCTTCATGTCTTACATGCATCTCCCCATGTCTTACATGCCTCTCCCTCATCTCACACGTCTCCTCAAGACTCACACACATCTACCCATGCCTCACATATGTCTACTGATTCCTTACACGTGTGTCTCTGTGCCTCACACACATCCACCCTCAGCCCTCCCGTCTCCCCACTTCTGAAGTCACTCACCCCAGGGCATCTCTGGGGCTCCGAGCAGACCGCGCCGGGCAGGGCCGATGCAGGGGGCCTCCAAAGCAAGCATGCGTGATGTCCTCTCCTCACACCTAGGCCCAGCGTCGAGGCGTTCTTTTCACCTCTTGTGGTCACCAGCATTCTCGAGTCATTTCTAAAGTCCACGTTCAATGTCAGCACGAAGGAGCCTGCTACGTTATCAGAACAGATTTGGCATTTCGTGAAAATCAATTCCTTTAGCAACACAAAGCTTTAGATGCTGCAGAAAGATGATTAAAGTAGCTAAAGAAAGGCCACCTGCATCTCCACGCTCGTCCACAGCAAGCGACCCTGGAAGACCCCTCAGCGTACTCAGTCCACACCGCCGCATAGCTGGAGCCTCTTCCATATCTATCTGTTCCCTTGAAAGGGGGTCGAGATCTCTGTTTCTTACACATAAATCTTCAGATGAGCTGGGGTCAGGGGGAGGAAGCCACTGACTCTTTTTCAGGATCCTTTCTGTTTCCCTTCCCTCTGTTCTCGACCTAAGCATGTCTGCCTGTCTCTGCAAGGCTGAATCAGGAAGGCTTCCGCACTCAGCTCTAAGTTGGAAGGAAAGCCAGGGGTTAATGAAGCCAGGAGTGGAGAACTTCATCAAGAAGATTCGCCTGCGTGTCCTCTTCCTTTTTCTACCCCTCTTTAATAATTCCCGATTTAAACAAATGTAGTTGATCCATGAAATCTCAGTCTTCCTAAAAAAATTTCCTTAAAATAAAGGACTTTACACCAGGAAAGCAGAAATGTAGGTTTGCATGATGCAGTGATTGGAAGGGCCCACCTACGGGACCCCAGGTTCCACCTAATGTGTGCTTTATAGTTTAGGTTCCTTGAGAATTAGTCATAACTGATGCATAATTTAAAATCAGTATGTTAATAATATATTGAGAAGGAAAAGGGGGGACTCTTCACTGCCAAGGTGGGACGGTATGGTATGAGAGTCAATTTTACAGTGATGGATTATGTTCCAGTTCCTTTTAGTTAATTATAAAGCAATGAAATTTAAAAATAAAGTTATTATTAGAGGAAAAAGAGAACTACAAAAGCTGAGAGAAATTCATAAAAGATGAAGAACTGGGCCAAAATCATAAATAGAAATCTGATGGGCAAACACACTGTTTTTAATTCCCTTCAAAGTCGCCCCTTTGCTCATGCCGTGGTGAGGCAGTTCTGGAGGCCCTCCTCCCCAGCATCGCACCCCGCGTCCTGGCTGCCCTGATGTCGTGAAAGCCTTTCCCTCTCACGCTGCGGTGGCTTTGGGGGAAAGCCAGAGGATGCGAGGACCCAAATCCGCTGAGTAAGGAGCGTGCAGATGCACCGGCACGTCTGGAATGAGGGACTGTTCGGAGGGGGCGGATTCCTGCAATGTGTCTTTCCCTGCAACATCTTTTAAAGTTAAACTTTCACTGTGTGTTTCCATCACACCTCTGACAAAAGGTGATAAAAAGAAACTAAGGTGGATGACTCAAAATAATTTTAAATGCAACAAAACTATGGGGCTCAACAATATAAATTATGAAGAAACACAAGAAGACGAATAAATTTCATGCAAAAAGTTTGGAAAGTGTCAAATAATTGCTCTCAGTTGAGGATCAATATACTGTTTTATCAGCAAATTGACATATGTGTTTATTCCACACGTATCAGTTGAACTCCTAGCTGACGCCAGGCAGGCTTGACTGGTAAGAGCTTCCAGGGGAAGGTCACTCTCGTGCTTTGGAAGGCACAAGAGTGGTTCGAAGACCCGTGCTTTCCTGCAGCGAGTGCCGCCTTCTCTCAGAGGCCCTTTCCCTGCTCTCTGAGTTTTTCGAGGCAGACCAGATTTCACACACCACACTCCGCTCTGGTGGATTTTTTGCAGAAACATTTACAATGATTTCACCCGTCCCGATGTCCACCGCGTGTGCGGCGTGGCCGCCGTCCTCCCTCACGTTAGGTCAGCCTACGCTTTGCTCTGGCTGGAGGAAGATACTAGAAGCTGATGCCCGGGGCCTTCTTTGCCTGAAACTTGATGGGCTGCACACAGCTGCTCTCCCAACCCACGGCTGCCATCAGCCACGGAACCAGCCCAGCCTGCTGGGGACACATGGCTCAGCTGGCAGTCCTGCTGCCCACCAGACCACTGGGCAAAAGCAATTCAGATCAAGAAGGGCCAGCTGGCCCAACCTCTGCCACACAGGGTACCGACTGGACACCTCACGCCGGCTGGCCTGCAAAGCAGCCTGTGCAGTCCCTAGCAGGTCAGTGGCTGCTGTGTGAAAGGAACTAAGTTCAGGGTGTTTGCCACAGGGCGATCAGTGGCCAACAGCCATCCACAAAATTGGAATAGTCCCCGCACCAGGGTGCGGCGACTCTAGGTTCCCATGGCCTTGGCATTTCATTGGCAAGTGGCGCTCCTTGCAGCGAGCCCGGGTATAGCTACGCAGGCAAAGCTCCCCAGGTCGTGCCCGCGGCTGCAGGGACGCCTTTCCAAATCCAAGTGAGAAATCTGGGTTCCGGATGGCTTCCTTTTCAAATTCCAAAAACTGAGTATCGCTTTCCGTGGTTTGACTGGGGTGGAAATCTTGTTCCATGTTAAGAGGTACACTAAGTCGTGCTTAAGAAACTAACGTAATAAGGGGCACAAATCATCTTAGGAGAATGTATTATTTGTTTTTATTCTTCAGAAATGTAGCTGCTCCTTCTTAATTTCTCTTTATTCCGTGGAAGGAAGGGAAACTGGATAGGAAAAAATTTTAAGACAAACAATAAAAATGTAAATTCGGAGCGCACAGGACAAGTATATTAAGTAACGTTTTCAAAATTATTATTCAAAAAGCATGAATTCATAAAATAACAAATGTGCATACATTTTACAACAAAAATGGAATTACTCGTTTGTGACTTCGAGTTAACTTTTAAATTATTTTCTTAGAATATGATCCATGTCAGAGTAATAGAAATATGGAAACAATTTCTGTAAAACATCAGAATTAGTAATAAAATATGTACCATTTTAATAGCAAGAGCTACCAGTTGTTGAGAATTTAGCATGCCCAGGACATTGTGCTAATGGCTTTGTATGTAGTTGAGCTTACAGAAGCAGCTCCTGGACTCTGTGACTTTGGCATATGCCTGACCTTGGGGGGCTGGCAGATGGTGTTACGGTCACCCCGTGCCTTTTTCCAGCCTTGTTCCCCATGATTGTCCCACAAGGATATGCGGTAGACAGAGCACACATCATCCACTCTAATTTAAGCAAAAATCAAAGATATTAAAAGGCCACTTAAGACTCGGATTCAGGTACGGTTTAAAGCACTTGTGACACGATGAATGTTTTCACGTTCCTCCAGCCTGCTCCAGCCTCCAGGTAGCCTCACTGTGGGGTGGGTGCAAGGAGGCATGTGACCTTCTCAGTGGGCAGTGACTGTAGAGGATACTCGCCCTGCTCAATAAAGCCTCTCTGATGGAGATCTGGGAAGGGCCTGGCTCGCGCGGCGGCCAGCACCGAGCAGAGGCGGGTTGGGGTGGAGGCGCGTTAGAGTTCCTTCCTGAATGAGTACCTCTGGGGCACGCTGCTCCGCAGCAGAGGGAAATGTTTCGGACAGACCCTTAGCTCCAGACCCCGTGAACACCACCCTGAGCGTGGAAGTGAGTCAGTTCCTGGAGAACTCTCTTCTTGGCCATCAGTGGCCTTCTGCCACTGCACAGCGGGGTCTGTGGTGGTCCCCTGGGAGCGGCACTGACCATCCGCCTACGGATTTGCTGTTTGGGTTCACACTGCTGGGAGCTGAGTGAGGAACTGTGTGACAGGCTTTGGCCTGAAGCAGTCCATGAGCCTGCTGAAGGCCTGAGGTCCTTCGCAAGAAGTTGAGAGTGCAATACGGGGTGTGCAGGGTGCCTCCTCAGCATTCCCCGAAATCATGGAGGAGGAGTCTGCAGAGGAGGGCTTCTCCTCCACCCTCCGCCCACGGGAGCCACAGGTCAGCAGCAGTTCGAGAGCAGCTGAGACTGAAACTAACCCTGCACCCTTGTGACTCTCTGTGTGGCTTCTGGAGGAGCGCAGAGCGGTTGTGAGAGCCTGAACACAGTCTGGAAAGTTGGAAGTGGTGCACGGGCTGTGTGACACAAAGTTAATGAAAAATACCGTGGAAGGGAATGGCTCATGCCTTGACTTCATGAAGAAAACTGAGTAAGCAACCGCACACCTTGTGAGGTGCCGCGGGCTCCCAGTTCTGGCACAAGACAATGACTGGGTGTACAAAACTCTCAGATGAGCCTGCCAGCGCAGAGGCCTACCTTTTCAGGTGTCTAGAGGCTTTAGCAAAAATAATCTGATAATTTCCATGATCTTCCCTGTTCTTACCTACCCAAGGTGCTCTTTTTCTATTATTATTATTTTCTATTATTATTATTATTTATTTTTCTATTATTATTATTTTCTTCTGAATAATCAAGATAGGAAAACCAAAACCAAGCAAATAAAAATATTGTGTAAAATTTGTAACTGCAGGAGATGTGGAGACTGGCGTTGTTTGAAACGTCACTAGAAATTATGACCCAAACGTGGCCTAGCTGGCTGCCAAGGTGGAAAGTGGAGCCTCAGGCCTTGGGGCTGGAGCCGTGGTCCCTGCTGAAGTCGACAGTCCTGGATTGCATCACAAGGAACGAAGGCTCTGGTGCGGTCATAACAAAGTATAGTTAGCGGAGAGGACATCGGGAAAGGAACGCAACATGGTCATTCAGGGGAAGCGGAGAAGGGCTCCGAGTCCAGCACCCCGGGGGCTCGGAAGTGGAGAGATGCTTTGTTTTGTTGGGCAGAAAAAAAGAAATAACTAAGATCTCTCGATAGAATGAAAACAAGCACAAATATAAAACGTACTGTTGTGGAAACCTGGGAGAAGGAAAGGGGACAGAGAGGAGAGGGGGATTTCCTGGGGGAACAATGTCACTGCTTTGGCAACTGGTAAACTCAGAGTGGGGCTTTCAGTGACGCTGGAAACTCAGAAGCCACACGAACAGCAAACGCATCGTGATTGGTGAAGAGGGAGGAGACCAGAGAATGAAAAAAAATTTTTTCAAGAATTTGAGTGCAATTGGAGATGTGTCTTACTTTTTTAAAAAAATGTTTAATTTGCAAAGTAAACAAAAGAGATGTGTCCCGGTGCTTTTATTTGAAAAGTAAAAATGATTCATTGCAACCTGGAGGTAATTTCTTCTCCGTATTATTCTTTCATGAATGGGAAGAAATTTTACAACAATGGTCCCTTTGTATCTGCGGTAAATCACGTGGGTCTCCACACCCTGAGTGCTTGGGAACATCTGTTACTCCGCTAGCACAGGTAATTACCCCAAAGAGGCGGGATGGTTCAAAGCCACAATAAAGCCCATCGCTTCTCCCAAGGGTGGCCCAGTGCCCAGCCAGGAGCAGCTGGCAGGTGTGTGCTGGGCTTGATACCTGCCACCTCCTGCATGTGCTGGGTGAGTGGGGACAGCCCCTCCCTGTGGTGACTGAGCTCAGAGGACACCCAATAACTTAATCATAGGGCTAAAGTGACCAGGTTGGAACCTGCACAATCCAATCTCCTGACTGTAGAGGTGAGGAAACACGGGAGGCACCTGAGGTCCCTTACCAGGCTCGTAGCTGGGTGGAAAGTAGAATCCATAAGTTACGTTTTGAATTTCACAACCTCTAGGAATTTTTCGCTGCAGCTGCCTTTTCTCTCACGGCTCCCACAATCGCACCCCTGCGTGGAATCTGCAAGTGAAGGCACGGTTTGGGGTAAGCGTAAGGGCGTGAAGTGTCAGGAGTGTGTGTGACATCGCAGAGCTCGGGTGGGGCCTGTCACACAAGCCAGGCACACACACGCAACTCGCCAAGACCTACCAGCGGGAAGCCAGGTGCGTTCTGTGCCTGAAGGTGCATTTGAGCATTTTTGCCAAGAATTGAGCCCCTGTAAGACAAGCTGGAGGATGCGCGAGATGTATATTTTAGTTCCCACCCTCCAAAATAAATTGCATCCACTAGACTCAGCACAGACAGGTCTAACTTAGCTTTTATAAAAAACTGGCCATATTAGATTACTCATTACACCTATTAATCACAAAACACTCCCGGGTATACAGAGGTAATACTAGGACCCTCGTTTCACACATGAGAAAAGCAGGCAAAAGGGAAATTATCTGTCTCCTAGAACATCTATAACTAAGTACCACAAACGCCATGCTGTCAAACCACAGCAATGTAATCTCTCACAGCTCAGGAACACTGGGTGTGAGCGAGAGGTGTAACTTCACAGTTAGTGCTTACCTAGCAAGCACAAGGCCCTGGGGTTGGTTCCGTAGTACATACACCAAAGGTGGTGATGCATACCTCTAACCCCAATACTTGGCAGGTGGAGGCAGGAGAATTGCTGTAAATTTGAGGCCAGCTTGGGCTACATACTGAGCTCAGGACCAACCTCGACTACAGAGCAAGGTCCTGTCTCAAAAATAAATCAATATAAATAAATAAATCCAATACAGAGTGCAGAATCAAGGTGCCATCCAGACAGGTCCCTCTGAAACCCACAGGGAGAATCTTTCCCTACTCCACCTCAATTTTGGTGGTGACCTTGCACCTTTTTCATTCTTGGAATTCCATCACTCCAGTCTTGGCCTCTTGTCACCTGACATGTCCCCCAGGGAACTCTGTCTCTTGACTAAGACACCAACCCTATTGGGTTAGGCACCCACCCTACCTACTCCCTGCCCTGGCATGACCATATCTTACCTAATGGCAGCTGCCCAGGCACCCTTTCCAAATAAGGTGACATTTTTGACATATTAGTGACGAGGACATGTCTTTTAGGGGGACCTGAGTCTTATTTTAGGGACTCTGCACCTAATAAAGTCAAGAAAGTCCTCCAAATGGGAGGTGAGGACTCTTGGCTCATCCACCCACAGACAAGATTTGCTCACTTCCATCACAGAGAAAGATTTTTGAGGACTCTTCAATAGCAGGTAAAGAAATGATTTCTTTAGAAAAACAGAAGGGGGTGTGAATCTTCAGATAGTAAGGTGCATTATGGTCGAGGGTTGGGAATGCTGCGTGGCCATGGGGTGACTTCAGGATGGTGATCTAGGATGTAGGTGCCCGTTGTTTATAGAGTTACACATCTAGCAAACACCTGGGCTTGAAATTCAGGCATTTCGCTGGCTAACAGTGTCACTTTCAGGAGGAAGAAAGCCTATAGGGGACTGGGCAGTTTTCAGGGGGAAGCAGACTTGGAGCCCACTTTACAGGTCTATGACTTTACTTAGCTTATTTTGGTTTTGGTTTTGTCTTCTGAATGAGGTTTTTTTTTTTTTTTTTTTTTTTTTTTTTTTTTTTTTTTTTTTTTTTTTTTTTTTTTTTTTTTTTTTTTT